>JAULBO010198934.1:0-13007 GCA_032355325.1 Clypeosectus delectus
TCAATATACACATTGACTGAAAATTTCAGTCAATATACATATTGACTGATTATAGACATTGACTGTAACATATATACATATGTATATGTATATGTTTAGTTAGACCACGAGGTTCCGTGGTTTAATCTGAGGGTAGTCGACTCCCTGTTCACCACTGTCCCGGAACAGGCCAAGAACGTACGAACGAGTCGACTCAATTTGAGTTATGGGATACACAGGCGTCACAGGCTCGACACTAGATTTTACTTATTTAGGCAAGTTTAATTTTCCGACAAACCACTCGATAATTTTATAACGATTTCTTCAGAATTACATTGTTTAAAATAGGATAGGTAATTTTGCTACACATTATTCGTTATCGATTGGAAATCGCACAGAAAATACTCTTACGAGGGTTGCAAAAAGTCCCTTTCGCCATTATTTGTTCCCCATTCGTTCTCACCACACCACCAACCGAATCGAATACACTCTCTGAGAACTACTAATTGCTTAGTATGTAACGAACTATGTTTGACAGCGCAATACAACATTCCAACTTAAAGATGGAAGTGGAATCATGTCTAGATGAAACAGCAAAGGTATTATACAATTCCGATAGAAAATGTGATTTGAATTATTACAGCCGACTGTTACAGTTGACAATGCATCCTTAGGTGAACACGGTCAGAATAACGGTGCACAATGTTCCAAATATATTTAGAGCGACGTACACTGTAGCTTTTATTCATATTTAATATGAACATATTGAAAATCAGTGGGATATGCGGGAAATGTAGCTGGCTGCCCAATATACTTAATACAGTATGTAGAATCGTAGACAAATCAAATGTACACACTTTCAGGTAGAAATACGTTTGACCATGACCTATGTAAACAAAGCCGTGATAGTATGCCTTTAAACATATTGGGTTTGTTTTATATTAATTGAAAATGCAAACGATATGTCAGCCGATATTGTGTTCTATACCGCCATATCTATTATCCTGGCATAATAGTATACCTGGCAATTTATCTACAAATCTTAATTTCCTACCCACCTGAAATCAGTTGAAAGCCATTTGTGTGATTTTCTATGCGTTATTGATAATTCTAATGCAGTACGTTGAGATCAAACCGCGAATGATAGCGTACTGTATTTGTTTATTGACCTGCCGATAGAGGCATGCCTAGATTTTTAACAATCTTTTCACGTAAGCTGCTAGTGCATGATATTCATTGACTGGAACATTCGGTAAACATATCCGCTATAATTCAGCATGTAATTCAGCATGCGCGGACGACAACTACTAATGCAAATAAGCAAACGTAGATGATTCATGCAATGGCCACACGCCCTGTGGGGAATTATTATCAGAGCTTTTAATCCCATTCTAACAGATAATGGCGTTTTTAAAAAATATATTGTATATAATGGATAAAGCTCGTCGGTATGGGGATTGACTGAATGTTTATTATCGACAATTAATTAAATGAATGGGTGACGGCTGCATTGGGATACCGGAACAATCAGATATAGGGTATGATGGGTAAGTTGTCATGGTAACGGTAAGTATGCACCCTTTAAACTCGCCACCGAGGCCCTGAAGGGATGGGTAGAATTTTGATTTGATTTGTCACGTGGTGTTTGGCTGTGGACGGTTCTGCGGCCCATATCTATCAACAGGGCAAACATGACCGCAGTGAACTTCGGTAGTTGTAAAAGAGGGGGAATATTTATCAATCAAATATAGCAGATGCCGAACAGGAAACGGAGAGGACCGGTTGATGTCGCATTTAAATAGTAATGGCTGCGCGGTGTGTGTGTGTGTGTGTGTGTTGTGTGTGTGTGTGTGTGTGTGTGTGTGTGTGTGTGTGTGTAATCTACTGAGAGGCTGATACAAGGACATACATGTATGACGGAAATTGGAACTATGAAAACGAGACTAACGTTTGATTTCCGGTCTGAGGGTCAAGGACAAAACCAAACGTCATAGCATCCTGCGTTTTCTACACGATACGCAACTGTATTCGATAGGATGGCGACCGTATAATATTAGTATATGGTGCGTGTATATTATTAGAGTTAAGTAAGAAAGGTATACTAATAATAATAATTGTTTTATACAACTTACGTATAGCTATAGTAATTGGATGCATATTTGGATGGAGTTTCTAAATGCACGAGTATGTCGTTGTAGTCTGTGCCTGATAGCATGTTCTAGTATTGCATTAAAATTAGGGTTTATTGTCGCGTTCATATATAACTTGTTATTCTTGGCTGTTCATTTAATTTATGTTGACTTTGACAAGATTACAATCAGCACGGCACACTTTTGTTATAATAACTTACTGACGTCTAGCATCGTCTCCATGGCAACACATTAAAAATGCATGCCTCTGTAAATATCACAGAGTCAAAAACCGGCTCTGGAAATCATATGCATATTCATGTATGTACGAATACAAGCTGGATACTAGTATTCTATAGCATTCCCAAATTCTCTGACGTCAGCGTTCTATAAGAACACTACACAAAATAGCTCGTGTTACTGATACATGCATTTTTAGATGTTGTTCTGTATCACACATTGTAGTCATGTGTCTCGATCAACTACCCTAGCTCGTACGTTACTAATTTCCTGTTAAATAACTTAAGATTCTGAAACCAAAGTTTTAAAAAAATAAAAATCGAAATATGTCGTACACAGCAAATACAGCAGAGTGACATTGATTATGCAAAATAAATACGTATTGTAACTTGTGCGTGGGGTGTGGGGTGGGAGGTGGGGGGAGGGGGGACGCACTCCAGGTCCTGAGGGTAAGTGTTCATTTCAAAGCACGGGATTAACAGCTCAAGATCGATATACTTAAGTTAAAAATTGAACTAAGTAATATACTGGCATCCTGATATCGTCTAAACATTGCGTGCACGCTTCCAGCAACGCCAATAATTAAACTGGGAAAAGATCCTAGGAACGAAAGTACCTCCAACGGTAGCGATTGCTGACAATGCAATTTGTGATCTGATATTGATGACATATAAATGTCAAAACAATCCGAGAAATAAAATCAGATTCGACATATGAATTAATGTCAGGACACGTAGTTGCCATATGTACGGTAGTATGACTGGAATAATAGTATGTACAGTGTACTAGTGTGTGTGTATATTAAAATAAATTATCCTGAGGATGTCGGCATTTTGCCGACGAAACGTCGATTTTAATATAGTTTTGATGTCGTTATATATTTTACCACTATATATATACATGTATATATATATATATATAGCAGATATATATATATATATATATATATACATGTGTATATATATATATATATATATATGCGAAAGGCGGGGGTATGTTCGCGCGCGTGTGTGTTTAAGTGTGCGTGTGTGGGGGTGTAGGTATGCGTGCGTGTGGGTGTGCGTGTGTGTGGATGTGTATGTGTGTGTGTGTGTGTGTGTGGGTGTGTTTGTCTGTATGAATGAAGGACTTCTATTCAGATGCAATCCCGGTCCGAAATTGACCTTGACATATTACGCAATAACAATTGGTCGCTAAGGTGACGAGTTCGTGTAAGAACTGGCCAACCGGAAGTCACGCATGATGAACCGATGTCCGTAGGGTCATCCTAGAATACTTGGCCTTTGTGGTGGATGGTTCTAATTATTTCGAGCAGACCTAACTTGACCTGTGAGGCTAACAATGCACAGCATGAGAATATTCAGACTAATAAACACAGTATACTTAGTGTAGTGTATTGCATTTATTGACATAATATAGTCAAATATATTTTATTGTTTTTTTCCCAGTAATATGTTTTGCTGAAATATCATGTATTGACAATCGTAAATACTACATTCGACCCACGTACAGAACATGCATACTTGTACCGTGGGAGACAGCATACCGACACAAAACCATTTAATCAAAGTATTTTTGTAAAATATACTATGCTACTATTTCGATCAACTTTGCCTTATCCTAGTACGAAACCTATTAAATATTAATGATTCGTATGTCATTTAGAATTGTCGGTTATATTGTTGAATGCTCTACCCCGCGAAACTTCAATAACAGCAATTGTAATTACTAATTTGTGTGTACTAATATTAGCATGTATATACATATATAATTATCATCACCATTTAATAATCGGGTACATATCTAACTGTATTGGTGTGTTGCTTGTTCATAAATAATTAACGGATGGAATCGTACTGATACTAAAACAGTACTTATCGGTAATACTATGTGAGACGTATGGTCCGATTCATAACGGAGCCACGCTCAACTCGATCAACATATTGGGCCCACGCTTTTAAAGTGAAAATCAACTTGATGGCTTGAATATGCTATTTTGAGAAGCATGAACAAAAATGTCGTAAACTCTACAAATCCATATTTCAATCATACATGTATGTATGTTACATTGCCATTTATTAAATAATGGAAGCGTTAACAAACTATCATAATGCCAGTCAAAACAGACAGCGAAATCGAATGCTTATTGTATTCATTCATCATTGAAAACAACCTGCATATACATGTAATATGATTGTAATAATGTGCATGTCATATTTCAAATTGCCATACAATCATGTGAAGCGGTATAATATGCTACGTTATTACATAGGACATTACATGTACAGATTAACGTTTTAAATCAAACCCCTCTTACAATGGTTACACATATTAATACCCCATGCTATGAAACATTACCGTATGCCTACATAGTGGGCAGATGTGTATACAATCATGTACTCAGAAATACTAGTATCTCTAATACCGTATGCATATCAGTATAAACTAATAGTTAAGACAATAATTATTATTACATAAATATATACAGGTTTAAGTTGTAATCAGGGTTATTCGACAGGCTGTTTTTTCACCACTAATTGAGTACTTTAATTTAATTAAGATAAGTTAACTAAATATTAGCATCACCAATTCGTCTCGCTCTATTAGTTTATATTAAAGAGCATCCGTTCGGCCATTCCCGACTAACGTAACATGCATATTACTAATAGTACGTGTATGTATATGAGCAGTAGACCCTATTGTGAAAATTATGTTCGCGGTTGCTTTGTCTATACATGACCATCAACAATAACAGTGTAGCCAGTAAAATGTGTATACGCTTGGCCGCTATCAAGAATCAAGAACAGCAGTTATGGGAAGCTTAGTAATTATATCAGCAGTTATTAAATTACGTTTAATTCGCCACAAACTGGAAACCAATACAATATAAAGAACAATTCCATGCCCATGTGGTCGGAAATCCAATGTTACGCTCCAGTTTGGTGCCGTGCTATGTCGGAAGAGAAAGCACTTGCCATCACAAGTGTGACTCGTGCTACTTGCTTTCAGTTGCAGAACGACGCAGAGGAATTCTAGCAGAATAGACTTCCTCGTATTTGTTCCCGACAGTATGGTCTTTTCACACAAAAGCGTTTTCGTACTGACCGCATTACAATTAAATAAAGGCAATCCCCAGAGAGTTGAAACCATGGTTACCTATGGTATATTCCTCATGCACACCACCAACACGTTAAACATCGGATGCTTATGCAGCTCCGGTTTGGTAGACATAATACGCTTGGATATGATTATGAAATTAGGAATAGGCGTTATTGTTTTTAGTAATTAATGGCCCATTCGCATAACTGGTGTTAAACACGTGAGAGCGAGGACCATTTAAATGGAGAGGCATGCGTGCGTAGCGCATCGTTGTAATGATGATACGCTCGCGTGTATTTAAATATGCATTACGAATTATTCCGAATGCATGCATGTCAATAGAGGCAATGCCAATGGCGGCTTGATCAAGCTTGCCTTATTTAACCGCGCCCACTCGCATGTCATAAGGAAATTAGAAAACTCCAGTAATATTTGAAGCTGCTGATCGCTTGAAAGTATCGAAAGCGCAGACACGATCTCAACATATTATTTTGATTAGAATCAATATGACCGATTCTCTCCATGTTGGTTCCGCTTGGTTTTTCTAGTCAAATGGACCTTTCACGGCCTAGTAGTCTCTTCGTCTGATGTGTTCCATTCATTCACACGACATAATTTTCAACGCGTGGTAGTTCGTGAAAATACAATTCATATCCATCACAAACAGATTACAATTACACCGATACATATTCCAGTGTAACTTTAACTCTCTGTCTCCATTGTCAAGCAATGGTAAAATGTTAAATAGCAAAATAATATGTTGTTACTATACCCAGGATATAATTACATAATGATATACAACTTCCTGTATCACGAGAAATTCGACAACCTAAGTATACTTTATCACCATGTTCCTACTAAAATCATTAAACACAGGTATAATCCGCCATTTGAGTTTATTACATAGAAACAGACAGATAATATGAACTACAGCTCAACGATCCTTTTCGAGTGTCGTGTTTCTCCTTCATCGCGTATGTCATAGCCACGGGAGACTTGAAATATCTCCGTTGGTATAGCAACTAGAATGGCATTTTCAAACACGGTATAAATGTAGTTAAGACTGCACAAGAGCCTCCTATAATGCATACACGAGAGCGATGTACATTGTATTTATAGCAAACCATACATGTACATTCCATAGGCTTTAGTTATTATGTATACACAAATATGTATACTCTATACAAGCAAACGGAGATAAGCCAAGCATAAACCGAAAGTATCTCTTGAAATGTGATACACGTGTGGTTTTTAAAGGGCACCGTATAATGAAATAATAATTATATGGATGTGGTTATGTATTAAAATAATATAATATATGTAATCTTAAGTGCATGTGTATGTTCACTATAATAAATAAAGTAATGCAATTTAATAATTGTTGTTGAATTTAGTACGTTTAACATGATAATTCAACTGATGTACTAGTATATGGATTACATAGTATACTAGTATACTGTATTAAGTATAAAATATTAAGTGCGTATACAGTGTCATCATATATATATATATATATATATATATATATATATATATGTATACATATATGTATGTATATATATATGCATACGTGTGTGCGTGTGTGTGTATGAGTAGGATTTCTCAAGGGGCCCTAACAGGTTCGCGTGACCTTTGCATTGACTTTGAAATAAGTTTCGCACATGAAGTCCAAACTAGTCTACATGGGTGCAGCATGCAAGTTCTTGCAAGTCGACATTACTTCCGCATGACAATATTCAAGTTCCGTGTTGACCATCTGACAAATGCATCTTACCTCTGGAAGGACATTTTCGCCAAATGGGCAGCATCCTTGGGGGGTTGTAACACCTTCCCCTTGAGGTTTTCGAAGTTTCCGAACGGCATTTTGGTCTTTTTTGGTTCTATGGGAACCAGACCAATATGTTCCACCCCGTTGGAAGTAATATTTTCTCCAATTACGTCCACCCTTCACATTAAGTCCTCACGAAAGGCTCTCCTTTCCTTCGCCCGATCACCTGTCGACGTTCCAATGAGCTATCAGAAAGTGATCAAAAGGTCGCTGCCAATACGGAAGCGCGCAACCAGCCACCATAGACACATATTCGAGCAGACGATCTACCTGGCAGGAAAGCGACCAATCGGTGATGGGGCTGAGTTTTGAATAATTTAGTCGAATGTGGGGGTTTCCACTGTCAATGCGGAGAGTGCCGTCATACCTATACACTGCTGCGGGGCTGTCGATGGCCTAGCTGGTATTGTTAATTCAACATCGGTATGAAAGCTCCTTGCGCGTCCCAGAAGCCCATTAGTAAATTGAATTTTCCGCGGACAAAGAGGATGACCCGCGAGTGGGTTTGCAGAGAATACCGCTTCCCTCAGATCGGACTTTTATGTCACCATTGGTGATCTCAAGTCGACTGAATCCCGCGTTAGACAACGTGAATTGTATTATACATAATCAATATCGTCCCAGGCCTGCTTGAGTGACTTTGACAGTCCGACATTGTTTGAGTATGTGTGTACAGAAGAGTTGACCACAGGAATCACGAGTGCACACCCACATGCGTAAATACCATGAACTGTAGGTGTTTCCTCTGAGGCTCGGCGATATCGACTCGCCGTTCCGTCGGCTGCAGTCAACAACAATGCAGTTGTATAACGCCGGGGGGGAGGTTGGCAGTGGGAGTGGCAGAAATTAAAGTGATAATCTCTCAATTTTCCGTATCGATTCCGGTTCATTTAAACCTAAAATGTAGTGGGACCATAAGGCGGATAAAGCTTGGAACTTTCCGGAGGTGGTAAATAAATATGTTTGTATCTATCCGCGCGCCCGTTAAACTACACATTCTAGTCTCCCCTACAGCAACACGCAGTTGGCAATCTTGCAATGCCTCGAGACGAATTGCATGATGCTGTATCCACAATGCACAACCTACCATTACACAAATGTGTACTAATAAAGAACACGCGGCTCTATAATAAACACCAATTCAAAATATAATGTATACAATTTCAGAGCGCATGCTGATTTAGTTTTCAACAAAAACCCACCACCAGCACAAATATGCGAAGGTAAAGTATCGTGCATCTACAGAGACGTGCACTTCTTCCTTCTGTAGTAAAACATTGACTAGGACATTACGCCACCGCGATCAATAATCATAGTAAAGGTGATGCCTGCGTGTAGTAGTTGACACATTTAATCAGAATGAACATGACTCTCTACGACGGTCGCTGACACTAATGTCAATGGAAGACGGATTAAGTTTGAGTTCTGGTCAGGTCGCCGTTTGCCATTGTCGACCCAGGCTTCAAAGTGATGTGTGGGTTGTGGGCCGCCGTTTTCAAACAGCATTGCAGCGGTTGATGTTGATGTTGTTGGGTTAAGTGTTTTCTGGTTGCCTTCCGACGAAGCCGATTTCGGCAGACCGGACCCACATAGGGTTGCACGTGTGTCAGCTTCCGTCTTGTACGGGTGGCACTGCAGCGGTATCGGTCGGCCCTCTTCTACTGAGAGCACGCGACTGATGTTGGTGTTGGTGTTGTTGCTGGTGGTGGCGTTGGTGGTGAGGGTGGTGGTGATGTTATTGGTGATTGGGGGTGGGAGTTTTGTTGGTTGTGATTTTGTTGGTGTTGTTGTTGGTGGTAGGGATGGTATTGTCTGTGGGTGTGGCTGGTGTATTTTGGTGGTTGTGTTGGTGGTGTTGTTGTTAATATGTCGGAGGGGGTTTTGTTTTTCGTGTTGATGTTTGTGGTGGTGGTGATTGTAGTGGTTGTTGTGTTGTTATTGTTATCTAGGTGTGTTTGGTAGTGTAGTTGTTGTTGTTGTTGGTGGTGGTGGTGGTGGTGATGGTGGTGATGATGGTGTTGTTGTTGATGTTATGGATATTCGTGTTGGTGTTGGCAGTCTTGTTGGTAGTGGTGGTGGGGTGGTGGTGTGGTGGCGGTGATGGTGGTGGTGGTGGTGATGGTGTTGGTGTTGTTGTTGATGTTATGGATCTTCGTGGTGGTGGTATTTTTGTTTGTGTTTGTGGTGGTTGTGGTGGTGTTGTTGTTACGTTATGGATCTTTGTGTTCGTGTTGGCAGCGTATTTGGTAGTGTCGGTAGTGGAGTTGATATCGGTTGTGTTCCTGTTGTTATGACCACAATGAATGAAATAATGAATGAATTAATGTATAGACCAACATCTCCGTTGCAAGCTTTACCTTTCCGTCCCAATCGTACTGCTGTACCGTGGGCATAGCCTGGATAGACGGGCGATATTCGAACTCTAACTGTTACTAAATGAAGCTACCCATTGTTGTTCAATTAGGGTTTAGATCCGCTTTCAATAGTATTCCACACGTGCATGTAGCATGTGTATGTATGTAAGTCAGTTTGTACTAGTTTGAATAATAAGTGTTATAGTGTTGGTTAACTGGAATAATATTTCGTAGTTTGATTATATTCACTGTCTACTGACTCCGAACCGACCTTGCTGTACCCTGACGTAATGGTGAACACCAAGCATGGCAACACCAACTACCATTATGTTAAAGTATGGAACACCAGACGGTTCTCCTGCAGCTGGTGAATTAGGGTTTAAAGCACAATAGTTGGAGGTACAACAGTGATGATATGTATGCTACGTGTATATGCATCATCATGTACTTTTTGTAACTCCAATTCGCTCCAAAACGACAACTTAACCTATGATAGTATGCCTTTAACACGTGAAATATCACAGCTTATTAAAGTGTACAAAACCCTTGATAAACATTATAAATATATTGAATATACATATATTGGCATTGTATAATATAATAATATACACGAACATATAGAAATTCCAACTCCTAATCGATGTCAGAATAATATACAATTAAAAATAAGGTTCGGGTTTGTTTTGTTAAGTGAACATGTTGCATTCAAAGCATTAGCTATAGAGAATACTAGTATATTGGATTCATTAGAAATCAGCAAGGCATCAACTTTGCATTGTGCTTGGCGGTGAAACGTTAATAGATTGTATACAGACGCATTATCGCGATGCATGGCAGTGAATACGTCAAGATATAGTCAACTTGCTAATGAGAAGAACATCACAATTCGAGCCTCGGGATGTGAAATATAATTGATTTTTGTTTATATTGTTTGACAAATACAAGCATGTTTTAGTTCGTAGTCGCCGTGTACATACATGCACATCTACATGTATGGTCATGCACAATAATAAGAACACCGATTGACAGTTCCATGGAAATGGTTCAAAGTCGCTGATGGAAACTAACTTTCTTGCAGTCATACATGTGGTTTAAACATATTAGTTTATTCAAGTAAATTGAATGAGGATTGGTAATCAAGCTGTAAAGCTTATTTTTATACCGCTCCTCGACAAATAATACAAATAATGCATAATACAGTGTCTTAATGAAGGTAATATTGAGATAAAACTAAAGAATATGTTGGTCCATGCATGCATTTCCATTATTATATGTTCGGTACCATCTTCCAGTTATACATGATATTTTGTAGCAACAGTTACTGTAATCGGAATTTGTTTCGTTATGCATGTACCTTAGTATTTGTCGGTTTTATCTTTCTTCTTTCAACATGCGCATTACTTGTATACTGTATACATAATCCCGGCACACTTGGCTCTGGATCCGTATTCTCGAAGCTGTCTTAGCTAAGAACATTCTTAAGTAATTTCACCAAAACTTGCAATTTTGGAGATATTGCAAATAAATGTTGCGTGGGACGACCCAATCCTGGCTAAACTCTTTCAATAACTTCTATATTTGCATGTCCAGGCAATCGGTATGCATTTAGGAGCTCGCTGTCACCAATTCTCGAAACGTTATTAGCTAAGAAAATTCTTAGCTCCTAAGAATGTTTGTAAGAGGTATATTCTCAAAATGTCTTTACTGAGCGCCTAAATGCATACCGAGTGGATAGACATGCAAATATAGAGGTAATTGAAAGAGTTTAGTCAGCATTGGGTTGCCCACTACGCACCATTTATACATTTTGTATTATCGCAAGTGTTGATGTAATTACTTAAGAATGTTCTTAGCTAAGAAAGCTTCGGGAATTCCTTCACTGGTCCATTGTCGGGCATGTACATACTGAGTGTGCAAGTTGGCTTAATGTATAAGGGTGCATACACTAGTACACATGCATTGGTAGCGGGTCGGACCATAGTCTACGAATGTTCGAGTTCGATTCTATCTACGAGGACCAGGTATATTCGATCATACAATGTAATAGAGATACTTATTGAAATGCACTGTACGTAGAAAATTATGAACAGTACCGTATATATAAATTATTACCCGACTGTCTTTTGATATCGTCAATATCCTGCATTTGGGATACATATTGTATGATGCGAGCCTCTAGTTATCATGCAATGAGTCAAGATTTAGGCACAGTAAAGCCTACATATATGTTCGATATCCGCCAGCCTAACTTGGATCTATACTCGCATCGTCCGTGGAGACGGCACATGTCGCTGACAGTTACTGTATGCTCAATGTAATTAATTCCGCCGCAGACGTTCCGCTGAAAGTGTGTCCCAACTTCCAAAACACATTATTTCATGACAGTAGATTAAGATTGACATTGCATGATAATGCGACCATTACCAAACCAAGTACATACAATTAGTTTAAGTTGTCTTCATCGCCACCTGCCTCTGTGAAGGTACGCACTAGCACTAGTCACAATAGTGCCTATTAGTAAGCGCATTTATTCGCCAATGTCCATAGTACCAACGTCATAAATATAATACTGTAAGTATGTGACCAGTACTTACAGTCGCTCTCTTTCCATTGCCCGTGTTGGTTCAAACTCCTGTAGAACAATTAGTAATTGGAAAACCTAAAGCACACGCTAATCCATAGTGCACCTATAGTCAGTGGTCAGGATCCGCTCTATTTAAGCCTACATGTAGTTATTTGAGATATGTAAATGCCGGTTCATATTATGTCCATGAATTAGTAGCATATTAGTGTACATGAATGCCATGTTATTAATTAAGTATAGTATTTCAGTACAGTGATTGACACTTTATGTTGTTTAACTTTTAGCAACGATTACACGAAAGCATGTCCTAGATGTGTGGATAGTTAGTGTCGATGACTACTCTACGTCAAATGGATCGTTAAGATCGTCAGTTGGAACATTAAAGGATGATTGCTTAGCGGGTTTAGTGCTTGGTTTTCTATTGGAAAATAATTATAATGAACACCTTTCCAAGGAATGTCCAATTGAAAGTACAATGAACCCTTTAGGTTTCCTTATACGTTTACTTGGTTGTATCAAACTATGCATATATGTATATATGTGTGTGTGCGTGCGTGCGTGTGTGTGTGAGAGAGTATGTGTGTGTGTGTGTGTGTGTGTAGATATGTGTACAGGGCCCGAGGTTACTAAACAGTCTGAGTACGATTTGATGCTCAGACTCAGATATTATATGGAGATTTGTGAACACAACCTTGAGTTGAGCATGGAATCGTGGCCTTATGCCTAGGTCACATTTGCCACGGCCACCGTACGGTCAAAATGTCTACGGCCAATAGCAATTCTACGGCCGCCGT
>JAULBO010199156.1:0-12444 GCA_032355325.1 Clypeosectus delectus
CTTTTATAAATTAAACATTGAGTGGTTTTTGAATAGTTTCCGTCTATAGTCATTATCCGCTTTCCACGCCCCTGTGCTACGGAAGCCGTTCAGCCAGCACATGTAGTACTACGTTTCACTACGGGCTTGGAGGGTGTATATAGTGTTTGTAGGAAAAACAACAGCGTGGTAACAACCGTGTGTGCGCATGACCAAAGCGTCGACCGTTCAGTGATCCGCTATTGTAGGAAAAAGTAGCGTAGTGTAGTGTATGAAAAGCAGTGTACGCTGAACCGCTGCCATGGATAACCAATTAGAAATGCACGTAGCAGGGTTGTTGTATTTCATCCAACCTGCTCACAAATACATTTGAAAGTCGACTGAACGACATCTACCAGTACCAGTCATGATATTATTAAAGTTCAGTTTCTCCCAGACATCCTGTGTAAGTGTGTGTTGCACAATCTCTCCCATTCGTTGTATCCAGCATTGAGTAACTAGGATTCCAGTGGTATGCGAAGTCTTTACGACGCTGTTGACACACAAATGCAAACATGTCAACATGAACAGAGACGATGTACTATATATATATACATACTTAAATATGAATATATATATCTATAATCTACAAATCTACGGAAGTCTATTGTCTTTCATCGTATTGGTTCAACACTAGGTTTACTAATATGTTTAACCTTTTCTTTATTTTTACGAGCCAAATAATGTATATTATATTGTTTGTATAATGTATTGGAATTGCTACTATTCTTATGTATATTAATTAGTACACCTATTTTGTACTGCTTGTAGTGGCTTTGTGTGTATTAATAAATGAACTTGCAATTACTTCGCGAGTCGTATTTAAATTCCATTTCAGTATAATTCAAGATGACTATTTTAAACGCATTTGTTTTCCGATTCGCTGTGATTTTCTCGTGATGAGTGCTATGCATCTGTGTGATGATTATGTTTATTTCCACTCCCCAGTTACTTCCCTTGGGTGTTTACTTCAACTAAGGCTGCCAAGTATGTTTCAAATTCATATGTTTAACCTTCTCCCTGCTGTAGGCAACAAAGAAAGCCCCAACAGTGATTGCAATGAATCCAGCGGGAAAGTGTTAATTCCAATATTTTATTGTTGTTACTTTATTATAATGTCCAGAAAGGTTATTGTAATTATAGTAATGTTTTTGAAATATTGTTGTAATTATAGCATCATTATACTTGTACTAGTAACATTGATTTTTGACGTGGGAAATATGATTCATGTTCTACTACCATTTTCATTGCTAATGTGAAATAATTCATCTGACATACAGAAATATTAATTATGCTAGTGCACTTTATGCAAGCCTTATATTGTACTCTGCAATTCCTCATTATTAGTAGATGAAAACTTGCATTTCATCTGAAAATTAAATATAAATTTGTGAATTCTATGTGCAAAGTTTTCGGTAAATGCAATGCGCATGTTCAGAGATTATTTAAAGTGTATACTGAGTATGTCAGTGAAACTTTGCAGTGACTCGAGATATGATTGGGGAGTGCTTTGTTTTGTTGTTTTGTTCTGCGACAGTATGAGAGTGCATACAGTTGACTTGTTTTCTTCATAGTACTATAACATAGTACTATAACACAGTACTGTAACACAGTACTATAACACAGTACTATAAATATAAATAGTACTGCATGTATAACCATACAAACAGCAGCATATGCTGTATAGATTTCTTTAGTTGCAAATAAACACTGAATTGCAGAAATTTAATATTGTCTTGTTGAGAATTTTTTTCTATTTCTTAAATTTCATAAAGATTGGAATGTTTCCAATGGTAGAGCGTCGGTCTGGAGTGCTGGAGATTAGTGGTTCGATTCCTGTCCAAGATAGTATACTAGTACATGTATATACTTTAAAAACAAGCAAGAACTGGTAGACTCAAGTCAGTATATTATGTGTATGCATGGCGTATCCATGTTCAAACCACTGCATGATATTCCGGTAAGCTGGCACTACACTATACTACACTCTAACACTGGTGGACATTCAGACTAGTACAAGCAGGCATTCATGTACAATACATCTAAAAGCAAGCAAGCGTTTGGATCATTCTCGCACCCTAGCCTAGGGGTATTTTGTTTTATTCCGTATACACTTTTATTTTATTTTATTTTTTTAAACAATATTTATTTCATAAACTTTTGGGATTCGTGAACAGCCAACTGAATGGCTATCTGAACATGTGGAACGTTACTCGTGAAGTGTATACGGAATAAAGTACCCCTGGGGTGCGAGGATGGCTTTTGATATGAGTACATGTAAATGAATCTTTTTAAGTGACCCAATTCATCATAATGAAGTAAACATTCTAATGTTATATTGATATTCTTGGTACATTCTTCACTATATAACACTGCATGTGTTACAGAGATAATTATTTCTCTGATAGTAATGCTGTTAAAATTTAAGACAGTTTGGTTGACCAACCAGGCTTTTTTCGGTCGTGTGAATCCTTTACAGCAGAGAACCGATAATAATTTACTGGTTGAAGAAGCAATGAATGAAGTCTAAAAATCGCTTTAAAAACAATTTATAGTTTACTTATATTGTTGGTACTAACAGCGTACTCTATCCATGATATTGAATTTTAATACTAGTAGTTCTAGTATGGTTAGAAAAATATGTATTGCAAAAAGAAAAAAGATATTAACCATTCAAGGGAGATTACTCTTGCGACCTTATTTTCGCACAAGTTTTAGAATGGGAAATTTACTGCCATAAAAATATGTGTGAAGCGCTATAAAATATCCAAACGAATAACTTTTGAATTATACCTTGCGTTTTAAATTTTGAATCCTTTGAATACTAGTATCAATATTATATTGGGAGGGCATGTTTACTTCGATGTATATTGATTTTAATTTCTAAATATTAAATTTGCAAAATGGAATGACCCCGACGTGTTTTTAACCTTCACAGTACAGACAGTACAGACAGTACAGAGATATCCGTGGTCGTACTGTACTTATCACCAATGTCACGTGCGCATGCATTGCACGTGCATGAGGGAGGACGAGTGCGTACGTGACTAGAGAGCGACAACGCAAGTTTTATTTACTATTTCATTGAACTCGATTTCGCCGCTCGCTGGCTTGTCATAATCTTACAATGAATACTATTGTCCAACTAATGCAGACTTGGTTTCTGTCTAGACGAAGGGAAAGAAACATGGTAAGCTAACGATTCATAAATACTAGTAGCCATCAATCAAATCATATCGATGACTCTTGGGATGAAACTCATTGACAAGTTCCAGTTTGCATGTTCCATGTAATGCACGTGCAAGTGATACGCGAGCATGCGTAATCATGTGCTCTTTTAAAAAAGTGTCGAGTTTATAAACGACAGCTCATGAACGGAGAGAGCATATCTGAATGACCTACGATTGAATTAACGTCGGTCAAACTCATCGCCACGACTGTAGTAAGTTGTCGTTTCTTTTCTCATCGGCGGTTCCTTTGTTTTATTTATTTCAATTATTGACGAAAGTTTTTACGGGATTTGTTAATATGGCATAATGTTAATACTTATGTACTAGTATATCATCTGCATTTCATTTCGCTATCTGAGCACTATGAATAATAATGACCGTCCATCAAGCCTGCATGGTTTACAGTCGCACATTTTCAAGATAAAATAGTGAACTTGTGGATCTCAATTCATTACTAGTATTTGAATTAGAAACGTATTATATATATAGGGAGACCAACAAAATATAAATCAATATAGAGTATAATTATGTAAATGTTTCTTGTATATAAATGTCATGGACGTAATGTGGCATTTAACATGCCTTAAATAACATTAGCCCTACACCTAAACATGCCTTAAATGACATTACACTTTAACAGCTCTAATGAAGCTGCAACTGTTAGCTAAATCAACATTCCTAAGAAACGCTCGCATACCTGTGAAAACACGTTGATTGTATACAGCGCGACAACACACCTCACCAATCTGTCTTCAGACAGTGGCAGCTCGTTAAGCGTGGTGTCAATCGAGAAACTTGTGTATTTTCAGTATTATGTACGCAGTATGTGTAATGTGTTCACAGTTGACAATACACGAGATTGTTTTGTTATTGCTCTCTGGGCAAGTTAATAGCGGTGGGCATCAAAACATACAATAGTCTCAATCCACGCGAGACATCGCTCGGCCTGTAGTCACGGAACTTATATCTCGGCATACTATTATGGTTATAAACAAATAATGGAGGGCAACTTTTGCATTGTACTGGAATATCGCTTTGTACATGTGCACCGAATATACATTAGTAAGAAAGCTCTACAAAATGTGTCACGAATTGGGCTACATCCAAAATATAATCTTATCAGGGCGGGTTATGTTGAAATAATAAAATACAAGTTATCTCCCTTTAACCATTAGACTTACTTTTCTAGAGAACACCAGCTATTAATTTCGCTACCCGACATCACCGACGAATTTAATGTTAATAATAATAATTATTAAAATAATAATAACCATTATTTAAATACTAGTAAACAGTATTTTTTGTTTCAAGGAAACAAATCATTGCAATATCGGAATATTTCTTCTCACTGACCCACCTAAACTGTCATTTAGTTGGTGCCAAATAATTATAGGTTTGATGATGGAAAAAAGAAGGCACTACTTTATGTGTTTTGTCAAAAGACACAAACTTGCTTCCGCGTGATTTCGGTAACTGGGCGACAGGTGCCATGGTGCCAGACATTCTTCGTGACGTCATCAGACATAACGAAGATGACCATCAACGGACACAATTATTAAAAATATACAATGTTTTTTAGTTGCAATTATGTATGTGTATATAATTAATACAATGATTTATAGTTCGTTTTATTAATTTTTAGATTTATTTGAGAGGAATTAAAGAAGAATTTGACAACGGAAACTGCGATAACATGTTGTTAAAACAGTCTTGTTCAAATGGTACGTATACAAAATGAAAATATTGAATGGATTTATGAAATGACATGCACATTTATTAATTAGTCTGACATTAGCTTGAGCTAATACCACGCTCGAAATGCCTGTGTGAATGCTTATAGGCCTACGTACACTGGAGAAATTAAATAAATATACAGAATTATCGGTGGAATCCAGCAGCTGTTTGCAGACCGTCACACCCTCTTAGTAACCAGCTAGTCTCAACCAGCTCTCGCCGAGCATGAATGGGGTGTACTCGATTTACAACGCCGTAAACCAGTTATGATCACGTGGCTATATATAGGTACTACTTATATACCTACCCTGGGTAAACGTCGCCTTCACTTGTTGATAACGACCGTGGGAAGGAAACACCACACGGATTCGCAAACACTCAGAACGGCGTGCGATGAAGAACTATTTACTAGTATTCGCTGATCGTGTACTGAATCTACCGATCCTAGTATTGCCTATATCGATCTAATTAAGCAATGCCCGAGTTGATCAAGTGAATACAATCCTCGGGGATTCCAATAAATGTTTTTGTTTTTGTTTATGTTTTTTAAAGAAAGAAATAAACTGCGACTGTGTTCACCAGGGATATGAGGTGTGCATGTGCCATGTAGGCCTACTGGTGTTCATATTGTACGCGGTTTGCTGGCCTATTGATTTCGTGTACTTAGTGCAGTAAGGTTGTTACCAGGAGTTAATTAGCAATCGAATCCTCATGTAATAAACAAACGCCTTAATTTTAATTTATTATTATTTATTTTTGGATTCTATTTGAATTTTGTTTCCAAATGGTATATTTTAGGCCAACTTTGGCCCGGTGGTGATTTAAATTCCTTTAAATACTTTGTAAGCATTATAAATAATAAACTATTTTTTAACATTGTTTATAACCATGCTATTGAAAGTTCAAACCCCATCATATCGGAAATAATAATGCATACTAGTAATTACTATTCGTTTAAATCAATAGAGGAATGTTTGTTTCAATAGATTTGGCTTCCGTCATATTTCTCTTGTTTTTATTGTGAAAGTATGTACACTTCAAATAAGCAGTGTCTATTAAGAACATATTCATAGCTGGCCGTGCTTAAGTAGCTTAACCGCGTGAGGGGTATTTCAAATATGAAATCATAACTGTAGATTTCATTTCCGTAAGCGAATGAAACTCCCAAGAAAGCCGTTTCCCGCTCAGACAGTCCACTTTTCGTTTGTTTGCACCGAAACCAAACCCACTATGCGCCCTTACCGCGTGGGGATTTCCGCGCTGTCGATTGGTCGTGATGCAAAGGCGGGAAGCATTCTAATTGGTTGAAGCCAGCGAGAAGGAAAGGAATGTCGTGAATGCAATCTACGAACGACGTGGTACGTCAATCCGAGGACAAGCTGGCACTCGGCCAAACATCCGTATCACTACGCTTGTAGATTGCTTTACACAATATAGTTCCATGTCTGGAAGCATATAATACCTGTTCATAATTGGAAAGTTGCAGAATAGTGTTCATTTCCAACTGGATTAGTTCAACATACATAATTGTTTTTAACGAAACAATCTTGCATCAATTCGTTATATTTTGGAAGCTTGCCAAAGTGGGCAGTCCTCCAGACAAGCGACCGTGCATATTCCTACGCCACTTCGGTGCGGAGTTGAACCTTTACTACAGCGAAGTGTGCTTTGAAAGCTCAGATCAAAACAGACAAGCGAACGAGTATCACTGTTGTACATTGTCTGGTTACCTTACTCCCGGACAACAGTCCACCGTGTTTACATACGGTGTGAAAATGTTTTCAAGGAAAATTGGAATTACTATTCACACAGGAGAAAAGGAACGACTAGGTAAGCGGGCAAAACTATGCGAATTTCTCTCCTCGTGCTGTTTGTGTACATTTTGCCATCTTGACAGTTGAGGCACATGTGCTCATTTCAACTTACATATTTTCTTTCCCTTTGCAGTGAAGGAGGCTCCGAGCTTTGAGAAAGCCTATTCTGTAGGACAGGTCCTCGGAAGCGGTGGATTTGGCACCGTCTACTCTGGTGTCCGGAGGAGGGATAATTTACCAGTAAGTTCACTTGCAACCGCATTTTTCTAGTTGGCGAGTGAAGCCATCCACCATCATTAACAGTACACTGACCCGGAATATTGTTGTTTCTATTGGAATATCTTCATTTACTAATCATACTGTTTTGTGTTTTCAGGTAGCTATTAAACACATCAACAAGGAAAAAGTCACAGAATGGGGACAGGTATGTTATATTTTGTGAAATCTCCAAGAACATGGCAATGTTATGGTGTTAGGCCACGGCTCGAACGCGAGGCTGTGTGACCGCCTCTAGACTAGTGACTCTGCAAAGATAGCTAGGTCGTTGCCCGCCTATCCGATAACATATGTAAGGCTAACCAAATACCAATGTAAAGTTTTAATTGAGTGTAAATTTATTAATATGTTAGAAATTTAAATTATATATATTTATGAAAATTTAATTTCGTATTTTTAATTTTTCAGATATGTGGACATTCAGTACCATTGGAAATATGTCTCCTGAAAAAAGTTCAACATGTGACTGGAGTGATTCGCCTTATGGATTATTACGAGCGTTCGGACAGTTTTATCATTGTGATGGAGCGCCCAGAGCCTGTGAAAGACTTATTTGATTACATTACTGAGAAGGGCGCTCTAAACGAGGACCGGTGTAGGGACTTCTTCAGACAAATCGTGGATATTGTGAGCAGTATTCATCGAGCTGGAGTGATACATCGTGATATTAAAGATGAGAACATACTTGTGGACTTGAAAACTGGACAGTTGAGAATCATCGACTTTGGTTCTGGTGCTATACTGAAAGACACTGTGTTTTGTGATTTTGATGGTGAGTGTCTCTTCTGCAAATATTTGGATAAATATATTTGAGCTGGGATTTGAATGGAAGGGTGGGGTCCTATTACTTGGTGCCATTCGGTACCATGTCTGGCTTGTAGTGGGCGGGGATAGGCTGCACCATGTGGTAGACATTTAGAGGCGACATGAACATCTGCATCGTGCTAAATTATGGAAAGATCGAGCTGGTTGGATATTCATGCATTTGCAAAGGCACTGGGCTTTGCTTAGGTCGGGTGAACGCGAATTTGAGCTACGCATTTGAGGAATGTACTAGACAGCCCAAACACGAGTTAAGGGACACTTCTCAGAAATAATGACTTCCTTGGTCCCTCGTTCTTCGCTTGGCTTTGATTGGCTAAGGGCGATATCTGTGTCAGTGTATCGACCCCGCCCCTTTCAGGAGTCTTGCTGCACGCTTGTTTTATGCATGCTGTATATTCTAACACCACTCCTCAAGGTGACCGCCGTACATCGTCCCGAATCTAGCACTTCTTTACTATAGCCCGTCTTAAAACCAGTTTGTAGTGGCTGAACGGGTCAACGTCGGCTATGCTTGAGTGACGCTGTGGCTCGGCCATGCGGCTCCGTGAGAAAAGCTTGGGCGGTCACCAAGTACGCCAGGTCTGGGGCGGGAGATGAGAGCTGGGGGAAATAGCTGATTCACGAAAAAGCAAAACTTGTTTGTCTGCTTTTGTATAGGATGTATTCAAATGTGTGAATGACTTGAAACTCAACTGCTCTTGTCTCGCTCTTCAGGTACTCGAGTATACAGCCCCCCAGAGTGGATACGCTTCCATCGATACCATGGCCGCTCGGCAACGGTGTGGTCGTTGGGAATTCTTCTTTACGACATGGTGTGCGGTGACATTCCCTTTGAACTTGACGAACACATCATTAAAGCTGAAGTCACATTCAAAGGCAGGATATCACAAGGTGTGTATATCTACATGTGCATTAACAAAAAGAAAGCATAAATGTGGTAAAACAAATTAATACGTTTTATTTTTTATTTTTTTATTTTTTTTATTTTGTTTTAGTGATATTACCGAAATCTCACGATTTGTTACTTTGTATTTTCAGAAGTGAAAGATCTCATCAGAAGGTGCCTATCCATCCGGCCGTCCGATCGCCCCTCCGTCGAACAGATCTTGGAGCACCCATGGATGACCATTGGCAGTCCAGACAAGCGCGATCACAAGAGAATGGACGTTTGCTCTATGAGCAGCCAGGAGTCTATATGACCAACAACCACGAGGTCTCTGTGACTGTGACACGCATTCTTCCACAAATAGTCAAGTGCAATGTGATACCCTGCATGGGACTGCCAAGCGACCATTCTACAACCCACATCCTTTGTGGGGGGATCGCACGACAAACACGTGCTGGCCCCGTGAGCATATCTGTGAAAACGACGGTCGGTCAAACCTGACCAAGGACACTGCCATTTCAATGCAACAAAAACGTCCCCACACCCGCGCGTGATGGGGACAGACGAACTGACAATTCTTGGGTGCTTTATTTTTTTTTTGCCTCTTCTTCAACTTCCGCTGACATACAAGCAGTGCAAGGCAGCAATTTCAATGCAGTTGTAAATCTTTGACAAGGACATTGGTGGATCTAACACATTCCATCATGCCGCCATACCTTACTGTGACTTAAACATACGTGAATATAAGCTTCGACATTCGTAAGCCAACTCTGCAAGAAGGGTATAGAATACGCGAGTACGATTTAATTCCGATCTTTGTGTCGGAACAGGAATTTATTTAAATTGGTGGGAAAGTTTTAGCAGAGGAACGTTTTGAAGTTAAATGCATTTGTGTTCCTAATTTATCTCGCACACGATTCATTTTTATCATCGAACTGTCATTGTACATACAAATTGTTGAAATGAAAGGATAATTTATTGTGATTGTATCGAGATGCATGAATGTATTTAAGATTGAATGTTTCAGTGTGCTGTGTGTGTGTGTATTTATTACGACGTGTCTGTCGTTTGGTTGTGTTCCGATGTGTATATAAATGTATTTTTATATAAAAAATGGAAAAGAAACAATCTCATGGGAAAAAAATAAAATTGAATTTGAATTGAAATATTTTGCTATTTGTCATAATTGATGATTATACAAATACCGAAGACGGGAGTATTATTGACAAGGATTCCAATCTTGAGTACCAACGAAGAGAGATCATACAACTATTATGTCTCAAGCATACATGGACATGCATTAATTTAAAATGCATACAACATGTTGTTATCGTATTTGTGTACTAAAGAATTGAGTTAAAACGGGAGTTGGTAGTGGTCGAAGAGTACTACATCGACTCGCGCAGCATGTTCCACACGTGACTTGGTTACTGTCTAGATCTTTGCTCTGTTCACTATGGATTGGTCCGACGATATAATATCCACACTGAAATATTCTCGTCATAAATAGTTCGTCACTGAAACGCCTACTCGTAGATTACATTATGAAAACATGTATTTATCTGCATTACTAGTATATCGACCATCTTGCCATACATAACAATCTCGGTAGATTTTGCATTTGTTTACATGTAACGACATCCGCCTTTCGAGTTTATTCTATTAATTAATAATACACGTTTCTGTCATTGTTTGCGGCACTGTGGAATATATTACATAACGTTCTAACGTTATTGCTTTGTAATGCTGTCTACACGCACAAAGGTTTCCAATCTCAAAACCAAAACAAACGCATGTATCGGCCGTTGCTATGTTCAAATGAGGCAGTCGCATGTTTTCATCGTAAGATCGCATTATGATATTATTCCGACACGACAAATACATGGAAATGGTACACATAATTGATTTGTCTACGACACTGAAAAAATTAACTCCGCAGCTATTCACATTTGAAAGATCTTTCACTAAACATGATTTTCAGCGTGACCTTTAGGCGCGTAGTACGTTCAACGTATCTGATGAATCAATGAAATGCAAGGCTGTGACGTCACGCCTTTCAGAATCACGCACTCGTCACGTGAACAGCCAGCGCAGTGTCAAGGTCGATTAGCGACCCTCGCTGTAGGCGACAGCGTGTGTTGTATGCTGTATGTAGGTCATCGTAACCATAACATTGGGGGCGGGTCTCCAATCTCGATGGCGGAACGAAATATGTATATAGCTGGGCCACATATCTGAAATATTTGGCGGTAATGTGAGATATAGTCACGACTTACCCACCGTCTCACGAGCGCATTTATTTGTTCGATATTTTAACTTGAATCACGAGTGTGCATTCTCGGAGTTTGTTCTACCCACCAGCGTGAGTGTACATTACACGATTGTGCCCAGATCATGCAAGATTTAAACCTATATGTTTAGAAGCAGCTAGACTGGTGCATGTAGGCCTACTGCGTTTCGACTAACGTGTACACGTGGACTAATAAAACAACATTGATCCATTGACCGGAGTAATAATACATATATATGTCGGCACCTCGAGCATGCCCGAGTCGGAGTGGTGTGAAATTGTATGCATTATTATTATCAATAATTATTATGTATTTCAGTCATAGCTAGAAATACAATAATATTAATTCGTCGGCCTAGTGCTATTTTATATTTTGCCTACCAGTTTATGTCACAAATCACTAACAATAGATGCATATTTTATATCAACGTACATACTAATAGTAATACTATAAGTTTACACACTGAGTACATACAAAAACAACACTGTAACACTTGTAAGGTCAGATGGGTACGTAATACTCGTGACGTCATGTTAATGTTATGACATGATCAATGACGTCACAATGGTAACGCTGTCCTCAAAACAACATAATTTTACAAAATGACGGCTACGATAGACTATAATAATATTTACCAAAAGTAAACAACATCAAGTCTGAATGAAACTAACCTGAACATTAACTGTAAAACATACATTAAAGGCTACTGCAGACATATAATTATTAACAATGAACAGTTTACGTTATTATATTAGCTTTCGACAAATATAATTTGATTAAAGGCCGTTTCAATAAACAAAATCCATGTTTTATTGTAGAAGTACATAATATGTAGTTTGCTTGTGTCGAAATAATTATTTACACACTACTCCAATAATCCATACACAACGCAGAGCATCATACGTAGAAACAATTAATGACGAAGCTAGCTTATCGCTGTGACCCACCCTAAGAAGAAAAAACCCAATATAAAATGCTAACATTATATAGGAATGCAAACTATATTGAAAATTAAATTGCAGTGGACTTTAAGAGATCCGAATTGTGAATACTGTTATAGCGAGGGTATAAACGATAACACGTGTGTACACGCGCACAAAATGGTGTTGGAAGTTTGGCTGTTTAATACATATTGGGTAGGCCTACATATATTTTTAACAGGCTCTGGGTTGTCTACTAGACTAGGTTGTCTACCAACATAGAGGGCGTTTGGGGACATTCAGGTTTATCAGCATGACTGGAATGTTAATCCTTAGAAACCATGCAACCCACGCGGGCTGCAGTCAGTATAGACCCCGGGGCGTGGGTGGTCAGGCGGGTGGAGGAGCCTACGTTGGGGGGGGGGGGGGGGGGGGGGGGGGGGGGGGGGG
>JAULBO010199267.1:0-11816 GCA_032355325.1 Clypeosectus delectus
TAGCCTACTATGCTGATTAACTGTGACCAGTGGGATATCAGAATAACCTACCTATTCACCGAGAGTAGCCTACTATGTGATTGACACACAGCCCCCCCCCATACACAGCTTTCCTCTCTTCTTTCATACATGCATACGCCACTTTGGTATTGGACCATTCCCCCAGTGTAAATGTCATATCCCACGGATAGTGTTCATACCATACCCCAAGAGCTACTAAATCAATTCAATTCTATACATGATATTAATTTCCTAGCAATTATCCACTATACTAGTTTAATGACATTGTCATTTTTTCTTACTAGCACAATCGTATATTTGTACACTTCCGGATGTGCTTACAATTATTGTGTACATATTTCATGGTCAAACGTATTTCTACCTGAAAGTATGTAAATATTTGACGCGTCTAACTACATTTTTCGCATATCCTACTGTTTTAAAATATTATCATTGAAAAACATTGCATACCCCTACCAACCCTGGAATGCCTCTTGTTGCATAGAAACAGAAATACAATTACTATAGTAACGAGAGGCCGCATTCTCGAAACTTCGTAAGTCTTAAGAAGTTCATATAGTACTAAGAATTTGCCTAACTCGTTTTCTGCTTACCTGGGTATGTCAATTTTAAATACTAGTAGATTTTGTTCTGACTAAGAAATTCTTAAGTTGAGAAGTTTCGAGAATACAACCCCTGTGTTAAATATTACACCAAATCCATGGGCATGGACACAAGTAATAATTGACATGTCAGCTTGAGTTGTTGTTGTTGTTAATTGGGGTTTAAAGCCGTTTTCAAGAACGTGCTCATATCACGGCTTGTAAGAAGTGTATGCATGTGTGTATGTATATGACTGCGTGTACCAGTCTGGGTATTTCACCAGTCTATATAATTATAGTGCTACTTCACTGGAATATCATGCCGCAGTTAACATGGATATTCCACTCAGACACACAATATTGACTCCGACCATTTATTGCTGAGCGCCAAGCAGGGGAATAACAAGTACCATCTTTTAACGTCTTTTGGTATGACCCGGCTGGGGATTTGAACCCACAACCTCCCGCTCTCCAGGCCGACGCTCTAACCACTACACCACGGAGGGCGGTCGACAGCTTGAGATTCAGACACATCAATAAAGCCATGCAAGATAATACATCGTGCTTGTTAGTTGTTCTCTAAATATAATTGCAAGATATTTTGTGGTTTATACGTTCATATCTATAATCTAAAAATGAAATCTTTTCTACACATGTATGTATAAAACATAACATTGATTTAAATATGTGTATATAAAATAAAAACAGGAACATTTACATTAAATGTTTTAAAAAAAAGTCACTTACTGTAGTTTTGAAAATAGAATGTTTCTAACAATATCTAAACACAATAAACAATGCTTTTTAAAATAAGCAAAAACAGCAAAACATATCCTTAAAATATAAAATGCTCATATCTTTCAAACTTGGTATGTATTTTGGTTTGAACACTAATCAAATATTCAAGGAGATTGTAAATGTCAATCCTAAAACATAGTTTGAACATGTTTTAAATTCTAGTACTCGTATAAAACATTAACAACAACAGCACAGAGCTGATTGCACACCGACTGACCGTAGAAATTGAACTGTCACTTTTACTTTTAACTTAATAATTATTTCAGAATATCCTATACCGGTATGTTAAATCAACAACACACACAGAACACAGAAACACACATGCACACACACACACACACACACAGACACACACAGACACACACACACACACACACACACATACACACACACACACACACACACACACACACAGACACACACACACACACACACATACATAGAGACACACACACACACAGACACACACACACACACACACATAGAGACACACAAACACACACACACCCACACCCACCCACGAATGTACGTACACACATACACAAAAACATACACGCCTTAAAATCCAACATTAACAAACTTAACTTAAACTTTAAGTAGAATTCACAACTTAATGAACCTACGTGAGATAAAAAATCAATTCATGATACCTCAATGAATATGTGTGGGTCTAAAAAAACATTGCATTACAAACATGCAAGGTAAAACCTAATCAGGGACGCCAAATAAAATAAAATACAATCAACATATAAATTAACTAATTATACAAGTGAAACACTTCATTTTTAAGCTGTTGAATTAAAATGCAACATAAATAGAAGCAAATCGATAATAATTTAGCAATACAAAATATATTTACAACACAAATAAACAACAAAACATATATTTGGTCCATGGCGATACATTCAAACAATCATGTCATCGAGCCACAAATAGAATGAAAGCACTCAGAAATGTCGCCTGTATATATATATATAACATAGCATAATGTGGCACCTTCTTTAGAACATTGCTGTTGGGATTCACAGACACACGTACGTCGCTAAGCAACCATTACAATCCGCTTCCACGGGAACCAGCCCGTGGCCTTGACCTCGTTCAGCGTTACCGTGGGAACAGAGGCTCTCCGCCGGGGCCGGGGATTTCCGTCAAGGTCCGGGAGACGGTGAAGAGTCCGAGGGTGAGCACGCCGACGATGGCGGCCGTGATGAGGAACGCCAACCCAGACGAGCGCAGGGAGCTGCGGAACTTGGCGGGGCCCATGGTCATCAGCAGAGCTCCACACAGCAGCAACGTGAAGACGATGGACACGGAGGTGTTGATGAGTACGATGGACCCGAACTTGGCGAAGGGCTGGATGGTGGTCTGGGTGAGGGGGATCGCCGCGATGATGGTGGTGATTGCCGAGCTCACGATGGCGACGCCGATGTGACGCAGCGCGAACTTCGTCCGCCATATCCGCTTTTCAGAGTTGGTCTGCAAAAACGTAATTGATTTGTTTAACATGGCTTAACCCTTTGAACCCGACGCGCCGTTCTACCGGCTTAACGTACGGTGAGTCAGAAACCCGACGAGCCGTTTGACCGGCTTCCACGTGGTATTGTTTATAGCATTATATCACCAAGCAACTAAGCGACCAATCAGCATGCGTTTTACATCGAGGCATGGCGTGTTTTCTGACAATGGTGGTGAGAGTGAGGCTTCCCAGCCCGGGAATTTTTATAGTGCATACTATGGATAGTGCGAGTGAACCCGGAAGTGCAACGTATATCTGTGTATCGGGACAGGTGACAAGAACTGCTTTCAAAAAATTATCTGGTAACACCTGATATGTGTTCCTTTATTATATTTCTAACATTTTACAAAGTTTCATGTGATATTATCAACTATTAGTGATGCTATGACCATTTTTTTCAGGTATACCAGTTTTTCATTTGTTGCCCTGGGAACCCCAGGGTACAGGGTACAGGTGGGCGGGGACATCTAGGGTCAAAGGGTTAATAAGACTGACTTGCATGCATGCACGCCGACATCTGAACCACGAGTTCTATACAGGGTGCAGCTGGTCACCCCAGTATATTTTAACAGAAGGAGAGAATGACGAACTTACCATTGCGGGGGACTCGGGCAGGTGCTTGACGGCGATGAGGTAGCCCTCGATGAGGTGCACGCAGTAGTCGACCGAGGACCCGACCAGGATGGAGAGGGAGATGGCCTCGACCGCGCCCATCTCCCAACCCACCAGGTAGAAGATGGCCACTACCAGACAGATCATAGCTGTAACACACAGGCATGACATACTTAGTACAGCGACACATGTTGTTGTTGTTATGGTTAATTGGGGTTTAAAGCTGCTTTCAAGAACAGGCTCGTATCACGGCTTGTATGCAGTGCAGTGTATGCATGTGTGTTTGTGCGTGTGTATATGAATGCTTGTGCTTACTTCAAGTTTCAACAGTTTTTATAGTGCTAGTTCACATGAATATCATGCTGCAGTTAACATGGATACTCCACTCAGACACATTATACTGACTCCGAATCGACCAGTCCTTGCTTTAACCCTTTAATCGGTTACAACAATCGTGTAACCTATGGCAACAGGATGACTTCTACATGTAGACGGGCAATGTTACCTGTGATGGTGACGATGACGATGACGAGAAGGCCGGCGTGCCCGGTGAAGATTGCGATGGCGATGACACACACGAGCATGGACAACGCCAGTCCATAGATGGCGCTGCTGACTGCTACCACTTCCATCATCACCTGTAACAGGGCGCATCTGTGTAACAGCACTGTGGAGAGCTCGGGGGTGGGGGTTGTGCGTTTCTTACAATACACTGCGATTAATACACTACATTATGTTTCATACACTACACTATGTTTCACACTATTAATAATAATAACAATTTAATATAGGACTCACTTTCGCACTACAATTCATTGACAAACTCAAATGTTCACACCACTGTAAGTTAAACAACATCTGCCCTGAAATCCGTGCCCCCTACACTCTACCATAACCACACACAAAGAAACAAGATTTTTGACAAGTCACCCATTTCATTCACTACAGTGACGACAGTGACAACTGTGACGACAGTGACAACTGTGATGACAGTGACAGCAGTGATGACAGTTTCAGTTTGTGACTCCAAATACCCGTGACAGGAGCTGACAAATGTGATGACAGTGATAACTCTGACAACTGTGAAAAACTGTGACAACAGTGATGACAGTGATGACTATGACATCTGTGACGACTGTGATGACAGTGACGACTATGAAATCTGTGACGACTGTGATGCCAGTGACGACTATGAAATCTGTGACGACTGTGATGACAGTGACGACTATGAAATCTGTGACGACTATGACATCTGTGATGACAGTGATGACAGTGATGACTATGACATCTGTGACGACTGTGATGACTGTGACGACTGTGATGGCAGTGACGACTATGAAATCTGTGACGACTGTGATGACTGTGATGACAGTGATGACAGAGACGACTATGACATCTGTGACGACTGTGATGACAGTGACCACTGTGATGACACCGAACACCCGCGACGGGAGCGGACATCCCCGGCACCTCACCTTCTTCCAGAACTGCGACACCTGGAACATCCCCTGCAGCGGCGAGTCTCTGCGCATCTCCGTCATCTTGATGTGCTCCAGGAACGACTCCCACTTCTGGTACTGCTTGTACGCCGTGAAGTATGACTGCCCTTTCGACGTCGTCTGCAAACACGCAACGCAACGTCGTCATCGTTGTGGTGAATACAAACTATTGCAAGCTCTGTGATAGGAAGGTAGCGAGTCTGTTTCGTAACCCAGCCATAACTAGAAGGTCCTGGGTTCAAGCCTAACTCGTCCAAGGATAGCGTGCTCAAAAAAACACATTGGACCATAATTGCGTACGTTGTTATCCTAATAACTAATAGTATTTATAATGCAAAGTGATTGAATGACAGAATTGTTGCTTGGATGCTGTGGCAATCTTTCAGCCATATGAAAAGTAGCTTTGCTTCAATGTTACAAAGAGTTACTCTGAACAACAATTCTTGTAGAAGGATCACAATTGACTCACAATTTATTTTATTTTATTGTATTTTATTTTTTCCCAAAATTTTATGCTATCAGAAAGATTTGGCAGAAAAGGTACATATTTCTTTTTCTAATTGTGTTAATTTCCTCGTACATGAAACAAGAGTTTTGTGATACTCACCGACTCAAAAGCAAAGCCCAGCCAGAGAAGTGTTTTGTTGACCGTCATTCCTCCGACAGCGGATATCGGAGACTGGATGGCGGCCGACCCGCGACCTGCGCCATTGGGCAGGTCTTTGCATTCCGGGACCGAGTCCAGCAGGAACAGAACATTGTGTGGGATGACTGAAACAACGGAACACTGTGTGGGATGACTGAAATAAAGGAATACTGTGTCTGACTGAAACAACGGAACACTGTGTGGGATGACTGAAACAACGGAACACTGTGTGGGATGACTGAAACAACGGATCACTGTGTGGGATGACTGAAATAATGGAACACTGTGTGGGATGACTGAAACAACGGATCACTGTGTGGGATGACTGATTTACGGAACACTGTGTGGGATGACTGAAATAAAGGAATACTGTGTCTGACTGAAACAACGGAACACTGTGTGGGATGACTGAAACAACGGAACACTGTGTGGGATGACTGAAACAACGGAAGACTGTGTGGGATGACTGAAACAACGGAAGACTGTGTGGGATGACTGAAATAACGGAACACTGTGTGGGATGACTGAAATAATGGAACACTGTGTGGGATGACTGAAATAATGGAACACTGTGTGGGATGACTGAAACAACGGAACACTGTGTGGGATGACTGAAACAACAGAACTGTGTGGGATGACTGAAACAACAGCAAGATTCAGCATGTACATAACACAGTGTGGGACAGAACAGGAGGACATTTTCAAAGTGCCCATTGAATCAGGCTAAGCCATCATCTGATTGGTCCTAATGATGAAGTGAACTAGAAGGAGACTTCTGATTGGTGGATGGCAGAGTACCGGGCTACTCACGTGGAGGCAGGCACTGCGCGCTTCCCTCTTTCACCAAGTCTCGGTTGGCGGCGATGGCTTTACAAACTCTACACAGCTCCTTCAGCACCGGCACTGTCAAGGAGTTCTTGCTGAAGTTGGGATCGAACACGGTGTGGCCCTGTGAGAGCGAACAGATAGATAAACACATTGACACAATGTCACAATTTCATGAATATCATCTACGTTACAATGTCATCAATAGCAGAAAAGTCTGGTTGTTGTTCAAAAGATGTTGTGATTTCCGGGGTGTACGGGTTTTTACAAGCTGTGCCCCGAGACCGAAGGGGTGTACGACTTTTTCCAGGACACCTCTCAACCAATAAAATCGCTAGAATCGTCGCAAATTTTGGATAATATGATTTACAGTATTATTGTTATTAGATCTCACCTTGAATTCACTGAGCACATGCTTCTGACGCACTTCGCTTCGCGTGAGTCCCTTGATCCCGAACACCACGTACACCTTGGTGCCAGTGCGGATGTTGGGTCTGTCCTTGACATTGTTGCAACTGTTGCCGTTACAAACATTGAAGTTCTTCGACACCGAGCCTGGCTTCAGAGCACTTTCTGCAATAACAGATATTCCATACGGATAGACTGTGTCCGATAGTGGAACTCAATGTTGCAGTAGACCTGTGGGCGCTGACGAATCAAGAATGATAACTGCATTGCCACATTACAGAGAACGCATCTAATCATTACCGCATACTATTGATGCCAGGAATGAAGGGTGGGATTTGAAACCGTGACATTTTTACTCCAGTCTAACACTCTAACGATGGGCTACCATCGGCCCCCATATGAACGTCTATTAGCTGCAAGGGTGGTGCAAATATTTCAACTTTTTAATCAAAATATGACATGTGGGTTATTTACATTTTGACCAGCTACACCAGCTAGGTGTCGCATTGTTTCCCCCATTCTTACTCTCTCTGCTTGTGTTGTTAATGTTATTCCCTTACCTACATGTATATTGTAATTAATATATTTGATGTAATGAGTAGAATATATGTGGAGTTTTATGGTGTAAGGATATGGCAGTTTTATGTTAATGTAAACAATAAATATTTCACAAGTGATGTATGTTTGTTGAAATACCTAACTTAAATATTTATTAATATTTATATATCATACAATGGATATCAGGTATTGTCAGAGCTCTCACGGTTTACTGTAGTAACTAAAACCAAATGGAACTAGACGGGTAAAGTTCAGGCTGGTTACTAAGGAAACGAGACAGGTAAACACTGTCACCATGGCAATGATCTAACTTTGTGGAAACACTGATCGAGTCACTTACTGTGGTCCCCAGGTTGGGGGGGTTGAGGTTCTACGACGGGGGGAGGTTTGTGAGACACTCTCCTTGGCGGTGGCGGTGGCGGCTTCCTGGTTGTAGAAGTAGTAGTGGTAACAGTTGTCGTGGTAGCCGTCGTTTCTGTCGTCGTGGACTGGCTTGACGTCACGGCTTTGTTTGTAGGATGTGTCATGGTGTGTGTGGAGTTTTGAGGTGGTGTGAGGGTGTGCACACCAGTTGCATGGTGTGTGATTGTGGATGTGGTTGTGGGTATGGTTGTGGGTGTGGTTGTGGGTGTGGTTGTGGGTGTGGTTGTGGGTGTGGTTGTTGGGCTCTTGGTTGAGGTGGCTTGACTTGGCTTCACCTGGCAGAGAAATACATATCATCAATTTGCTGTCTAACTTTCCAACATAAACAGAAGTCATAGTGGATATAATGTTAAAGTCATATATTTCCAATTCAAACCCACTGAAGTAAGCTTATATATTCGGGCCCAAGTATTGGCCAGACTATTGGCAGCGTGCACTGCTTGATACAACATGACGGATTTAGTGAGATCGTATAAGGACGAGTACATTTGCGTCGTGATTTGTTGTCTCACTCCTGTTTTCAGTTTATTAATAGTGTAAATATACCATTGTTAATATGTCGGTGCCACTATATACTCGTGACACGCTGCATTGCCGCTGCTAAACGATGTAGATTAACCCAAGCAGGAACTGCACGCTCTGTAGCTATATTTAGCCCCGGCTTGTAACCAGTCATCGGCTAGACTTGTTCAGTGGCTCCTTTCACTATTCATACATTAATGGCTTGCCACCTATATCTAACCCTAAGCTTTAACTCCAGCCGTTAACCCTAACCTTTAACCTTTAACCCTAACCTTGTATGATCCGGAACACTTGTAGCAGCTGAGGTTCTCGATGATGCTGAAGTTGGCCTTGAGGTTGAGCAGCTGCTGCAGATTGGAGTCGGCGTGGAACAGTTGAGGGGGGTGGGTGGCCGGGCGGATCTGGGACATGAGGCCCATAGAAATAACCAGCAGCACGCCGAAACACGCTGCAAGAGAAAGGCAGCCATTACATTACCAGCACGTCACACAATGGCAGGCGAAGAGAGGGTTCATCAGGGTTCATCGGGGTTCATCGGGGAAGCATGGTGCCCCAGAATGTTATTAATAACCACTGGGTCCATAAGAGTTCACCAGGGTTCATCGGGGAAGCATGGTGCCCCAGAATGTTATTAATAACCACTGCCCTGGGTCCATAAGAGTTCATCAGGGTTCATCGGGGAAGCATGGTGCCCCAGAATGTTATTAATAACCACTGGGTCCATAAGAGTTCATCAGGGTTCATCGGGGAAGCATGGTGCCCCAGAATGTTATTAATAACCACTGGGTCCATAAGAGTTCATCAGGGTTCATCAGGGAAGCATGGTGCCCCAGAATGTTATTAATAACCACTGGGTCCATAAGAGTTCACCAGGGTTCATCAGGGTTCATCAGAGAAGCATGGTGCCCCAGAATGTTATTAATAACCACTGGGTCCATAAGAGTTCATCAGGGTTCATCAGGGTTCCAGGAGGGTTCATTAGGATTCAGCAGAGTTCATCAGTGAATACATGCTTGGCCCATCTCTGTGTTTCCCAACATACACGAACAATGGAACTCATATCATGAAAGCTTCATTACATATTACTGTTGCAAAAATAAGCTATGCTTCTAGGAAATAAAAGGCATACAATCACATATGACGGGATCAACTTACCGATGATGACGAATCGCCCCTTCAGGATGAGCTGAGCAAGATGTTTGCCAACGAGGATTTGAATCAGTCTGGCCAGGGAGAAAGAGTTGGCGCTGTCTTGCGATGATGTGGGCGCCGTGTTGTCATGGCAATACGGGTCTGGTACTAACATGGGCACGTCACCGTCATCGCCATGGTCACCATCATCAACGGCAATGACATTCACTGTAAACAAATGCACTTAGAATTGATTTGCCGGTTATATAGATTTTTCCTGAATATGCATGCCATGCGTCTTGTCAAAATATTTATGAGAAAACGTAAAGTTGAATAGATGGCTATATCTGGGGGAATTGCGGGCCTATTCGAGTGTGTTTTATAAGTAAGTATCGTAATAGAAATGGAAAGTCGTAAGTACGACTCCTTTCTGACGATTCATCTGTGGTTATTCTAAACTGTTTGGCCTGTACTGACCTTATAGTTATAGTATGTGTGTCAATATCTATGATGCATAAGTCGGTACAATACTGACCCGGTGTCAATATGTCAATGTGTAAGGTAATTCTGTACTAAAGAGTGTCAATATGTACTGATAACACTGTCACTGTGTACTGACCCAATGTGTCACTGTTTACTGAACCGATGTGTCACTGTACTCACCTGACGGCGTGTCAATATGCAGCAAAGGCACGTCATCGTCCAGGCCCAAGTTGCTGATGGAGCTGCTCGTGACGTCTTCGTGATGCTCGTCCAGCGGCTCCTCCACTCGCTTTGTCGCGCGACACCAACATCTACAGCATGGACAAAAACACAGCTACAGAAAACAGCTCCAAGAAATAACCTTAGTGTAGACGTGTGCGATATAAAATGCTCCTACTGGTCTCGGCCAGAGGGTCACCCCTTTGGCGGTCAGTAGAGTATTGGACTCACATCCAAGCAACACGGGTTAGAAGGGATCGGCAGTATCTCTGTTACATTTATATACTAGTAATTAAAAAAATAAAATAAAATAAAAATAAAAAACCTGATGTGATAGGCAAAAACTAATGACATATTCGGATTCAGTACCCACAAGTTAGCTAGAATCCTTTGAAAAACTACATGCAAGAAAAATCGTGTTGACCAGTGAATTAGGCAGTAACTTAACAGGACGAAAATGACAAAGCAAAGATATGAACTCGTTAAGCCACCTGGCTCAAAACTGCTGGCTATATTCTTGTCGACTGAGTCAGTTCTCAAAGTGTTGGCACTACGTGTGAACTCACAGCTTAAAGCAGGCGGCCTCACACTTGGAGAAGCACTGAATCCAGAGATAGAGAGCTGGAGGCATCATAGTGATCACAGTCAGCCAGCACGAGCTGACGATCAGCGACATGAACAAACCGAACTCGTACACCGCGGGGATCTGGAAATACAGGCAACAATTTTATTGCATTACTGGTCTGCACATTCTCAGAGTGTAACTCGAAAATGTTTGACAAGGATATGTTTACGAAAAATGTTCCATGGGCGTGGGCTTGAACGTGCATAGGTCCTGTATAGGTAAATGCATTGTTGTGAGAATGTGGTTGCTAGAAGTAATAGACCATTGCATCGGAATGAAAAAGGCATGCACATGCATGCATACACACACACACACACACACACACACACACACCATACAGATCTGTATCTACAAACACACAAACAAACAAACAAACAAACAAACAAACAATCACAGAGACAGACAGACAGACACCCACAGATACACACACACACACACACACACACACACACACACAGAGAAACACACACACACAGACACACACAAACACACACACACACACAGACACACACACACAAACACACACAAAAAGTCACGACTAGATCCAAGTCCTACAGACAAAGTCGTAATATTGGGCCTAGTTGCCACGGTTACTCACCGACGACGCCAGGTTGGCTGCGAATGCCGCTGCAGTGGTGAAGGACGTGAAGAACGTCGCCTTCCCTGCCACCTTCATCGTGTACCAGATCCTCTCGGAGTGCTCCTTCAGATGGTCGGCTTGTCGGAAGATGTTGACGAACACGAAGACATCGTCCACACCTGAACGTACAACATTTAGTACAATGTAAATACCTATACCAATGGAAATGATGATGGGAACGTACCTATACCAATGGAAATGATGATGTTGGGAACGTACCTATACCAATGGCAATGATGATGTTGGGAACGTACCTATACCAATGGCAATGATGATGTTGGGAACGTACCTATACCAATGGCAATGATG
>JAULBO010199378.1:0-12999 GCA_032355325.1 Clypeosectus delectus
TTGCATAATCTGAAAGAACAATCTTTCCCAGACATGTGAGATTTTTTTCAGATTTTGTAGTCAACGGGAAATACATCAATTTCCTATCCAAAGACACCTACCTAAAAGATGTCGCTCCCATAAGGCCATCCCTTTGCAAATCCTTAAACTCCCAAGAAACGGACGACTCATTAATATATTCTTTAAATAGTAACATTTTGTTGGTACTGTATTGGATATTTTAGCATTATAAAGTTATGTTACATTTGTTTTCATATTTTGTATTAGGTATTCTTATTTAGAAAAATAATAATAAATATTTAAATAATACAAATAATTGCTTGCAAGTATAAATGCTGCTGCATCTTTAAGCATAACACTGCTGAATATAATAAATATATTTGTTAAAATAAATTATCCTGAGGATGTCGGCATTTTGTCGACGAAACGTCGATTTTAATATAGTTTTGATGTCGTTATATATTTTACCACTATATATATATATATATACAAGCATGTATTTTTGCAACGCCGTACAAGGATCTCTTCCATGGTGCTCAACCAGATTCGTTCTACCCTGTTCTCTGGGACGAGGGGAAGGACGGAGCTCCGTCGGACAAACTTCCTAATGTCCTCGTTCTCTGTATTCCACTTCCTACTCGAATGAATAAAACATTTAACCAGAGACGACTCAGCATATTAGCCGACTTTTAATTAGATTGAAATATACCAGGAATGAAATAATACACTTGTTTGAATTAGACTAGGTTTGATTTTCTCTTTTCTTGGATACATTTCTGCTACGATAAAGTTGATGATTCTGATGGGGAAAGTAATACCTATGGGAATTTAGACGCCTGTCTGTACCCATGCATTGAATGCACCCCGACACTCTTCCTCACACCCCATGGGTACTTTATTCCGTATAACACTACATTGTGCACGTAGTGTATATGGAATAAAGTACCCCTGGGGTGCGAGAAGAAGAAGTTTATTCACCTAATGAAATTCGTTTAACGAATTATTATAGATACACAATTACAATACATACAACATATACATGTGTTTCAGTATTTATAAGCTATATATGTTACAGTAAGTTCGTGTAATCAGGGATTTCGCGTAATCCATGAAATATTTAGGGATTTCGTGAAATCATTGCGACGGCCAGGGGTTTCGCGTAATCCCTAAAAATTCCAGTGATAACGCGAAATCCCTGAAATGTACCGATGCAAATTACACAGTTTTACTAGGGAGCTGCTCTTGAACCGAGGTTGTGTGTGTCCTTTGCAAACACTGTTATTATATAAACATGTTTTTGGTTTATTATGTTATTTTCAGTAATTAATCAGTTAAATAAAGTATCTTACAAGGTATGTAGACCAGGTGATGGACTATCCAAATATGTATGCTTTTCGTCCTTCGCTTCATTATATAATTACAAATGTAAACACTCGTAGGTTAACGACTTCCCTCTTCCTGAACGTACCAACAAACGCTTATGTCGTCGTTGTTATTAATTGGGGTTTAAAGTCGCTTTAAAGAACATGTATGTAGTGTATGCATGTGTATGTGTATATGACTGCTTGTGCTAGTCTTGGTATTTCCCAGTTTTTATTGTGCTAGCTCACTGGAATATCATGACGAAGTTAGAACATGGATACTCCACAGTGTCAATGAGACTTATGCTAGCCCCCACTCTAACCGCAGTTTCACTTCATGTGGTTGGTACCACATAGTCTTGGACTGTTTTTGTCACATCAGCTATACTCCAAGCCGATCATTGTAGGCTATGAAATTGTAGGTGACAACCTTGTTGCCACGACGACACCAACATTCAAAGGAATAAATCACAGAACATCAAGAAATACTTTTGAAAAATAATTAACTACTTTATTCAGATATAACATGTAATTGATTAGAAATCTAACCAATCAGGCATTATATACAATTTACAGTACAAATAAAGAGATCCTTTCCTTAACAACTTAGCACTGAGTGAAGGGTCTGTACACTATATCTAGAACCAATGCATTGTTCCTCACATAACTGAGTAGCAGATGAACACAACCAACCCCCTGGCATCCGAGTGAAGTAAATTGTATTATTACTAATTCTCATAGACTTGCAAAGCAAAGCGGTCGACCTCATGCTAACTGATCGGACAGTTTCCTCCAGTGGATATACTGCCTAACCAGTCTGTCCTTCCCACCAATGCCATGTTTCACTGGCTATACATCTCACATAACTTCATTTCATCACAGATGAATAGACTGGAAGAAATGTTTTGCTGATAGTAGTTATTAAGTTATTATTCCCTTAATATTAGACAAATTGGTCTACCAGAGGGTGGTTATTCAATCTGCTACATAATGCCCTTATATATGAAGGTGCAACTGGTCTTGCTGCCAGAAAAACGGGATATATCTTCTACATCTACTTTAAATGAGTAAAAACTTGCTTTCTCAAATCGTCCAATAAATATTGTGTATGAATAAAACAACTTATATTTAAAATTTACCAGAAACAAGATTGCAATTGAATTGTATACTGGAATAATTTATAAAGTCTATTCTGTGGATTTGAATGGAAAATCAAGAAAATCAATTATTGTATTATTTTATGAACGGAAAGTTGTCATTAAAACTTAAACATTAGTGACAATTAACAAAAACAACCACGTTCATAACTTAATGATTTAATCATGCAAGACTTGAAGACAAGTGTTCATGACTCATACTTCTTAGCAATCCATTTTACTTTATATCTCAGCCTGCATCCAGATACATACACAGTAGGCGTACAGTTTGCACTCACTGAATACACCTTTAATGTAATGCTGTATCAAAATATACATCTCTCATCACCATAACAGCAAAATGTAAATGCTCAAAATATTCTTCCTTTTTGGACAAAGACAGATACTAGTAGATGAGCATGTCCACCTTGTACAGCAGTGCCGGAATACAAGTCATCAGACCTTCGGTCCACAGAACAATCGTGTCTACAAGTACATAGCATGTTGCCTCTCTCATAGCGCTAGGATTGTTCTATGGAACGGCCGTCTGATGATCATGGTAACCAGCAGACTTGCTATCTGAGTGGAGTATGCTTCATGCGTTAATGTTACTGTTCCGAGATCGACCTGGTCATGTCACAGACGGGGGTGGAGGGGGAGAGGGGAGGGGAGGGAGAGATGAGACAGAACGCTTCAATTTATGAACGAACCTGGACAAAAATGATATCGAATATAGTTACCATGGAGACAAAGAACTGACAAAACTTGCAGAGGAGACCGATACTGACTGTACTGAAAGATTCGACCAAAAACTTACTGGAGGCATTCATAAACACAAAGATACAAACATAATTTTGTGTTCTTCTCCATAACAACAACTGTGTGCGAATGGCTTTATTGTCGTACGATGAATACTGAAAGAATCGGTATATGTATACATTCTGCATATAATATCTCTGTAACAAATGGATTTTCATCCTTCAAGAACGCGACAGACAAGTCGTACTACAAAACTTGTAGGTAATGGGGCAGGATTCGACCCACAGTCATGAAATGCCTATGCATTAAATGTTTGAACTCAGTGTAGCATATAACTATGGGTAGCATGCACTCATGGCAGCATGTAACTTTGGGTAGCATGCACTAAGGTAACATCTACTCACAGCAGCATGTAACTCTGGGTAGCATGTACCCAAGGTAATATGTACTATGGGTAGCATGCACTAAGGTAACATCTACTCATGGCAGCATGTACTATGGGTAGCATGTACTCAGGACAGCATGTACTACGGGTAGCATGTACTATGGTCTGACCATCTCATAGGTGTGCAGAATTCATGGACCATAGGCTTAAGGCACTCGGGGTGTTGTGATACAACTGACACTTCGCTGTAGGGGCGATCAATCAGGAACGTTCACAATTCTAGCTGGACATTATAGAAAGTTAGGGGGTTGTATCAGATAATATTGAAAATATAACTTTTCCTCATAACTGTGACAATTCTAGCATACTAGGCGGGCAATTAAATTCTGTATTAGGAGAGGCTCCTGGACGTCCACACAAGGAGGAGAATATTGGGAAGGTTAACTCTTTGTCTCATGATGGGACAACATCTAAAACTACTGACGCATGCTTCTCTGGGCAGCTGAGTCATGTTGGAATGCACAGCAAAACAATGGAAGAAAAAAACTGCAGCTGAAAATATCACCGCAATGTCGGAGTAAGGCTGCAACACAAAGTAACAAGAAATGGGTTGATGGCTCTCCGACACAAGGCTGCTCTACTATTACTACACAGGCATTGGAGCCTGGCCACAGTGATGTATCTAGTAGACACCACCGTGGCCGGCCCAACAGCCCAACAGCCTTGTGTCAGAATATAGAATAAAATCTGTTGGAATAATCAACAATACAACAATACAACAACTAATATGTTTATAAAAGGTGGTCCACCCAACATTCTGTCAGTGATGTGTCTAGAATACACTCTTGTCTAAACTGTCAAAAGTCACGAAACTCAATAAAACTCGGGGGGGGGGGGGGGGAAACATCTGCTGCAAAAACGTGTAAATGTCTTCTATTTCAGTAACACGACCAATTCCTCCTCCATTGGAACACACATCGGTGAGGGACATTGGCCTCGGGGCTTTTTTGAGGTATCATGACCTGACCTTTTCTGAGTTCATTCTTCTGCACTGGGCTTGTAGCTTCGCAATACCGAAATTGGGCAGGACCCATCGTCATGCAGGGTCCTACATATCACACTTGTGTCCACTCGGGTCAAGGTCTCGAGGAGGTCTAATGCCATCATCAACTACTCTCTCACACTATCTCTCTCTTTCTTATGCTTCTTTCTTCCACTCACTCGTGTCCAGTGTACTCTGATCGCTCGACATACATTCATTCAGACAATGGTACAAATGACTGAGATAGTAGTTAATATTTCATGGTACTGGCCTTGATGGGTGTATCCCAAATGTGTAGATGCTAGTAATGGAGTGAATGGAATGGAAGATGAAATTCATCTCTAAAAACGATATAAAGTGTGGCAATCTGGAAAACTGACCATTAGGTCTCTTACCAGCCAAAATGAACTTCAATGGAAATGGGTTTTTTTTAACGCTTTTACAATATCTCTTGGTACCTAATGAAGTCCCTGATGCTGATGCAAAGAAAAGCATGTCATATCGTCAACTGGCTGTCATCTGATGTCCTGATGTCACCAGCTAACCCTGACAAGCAGCTGCCTAGATTCTAATATGTGTCCCAGGGCACAGCAATCGACTCCCTTGTTTTCTTGTTCTTTGGTCACTGTTGAGGCCTGCAACTGATGCAGAAGCAGGACCTTCATAAGCAGGAGCAGGACTTTCGGAACGCCCTTCCTTGTAAGTATCCAGGTCAGCACCGACTCCCGTCTCCATCCGTCCTCCTCCAGTCCCGAGGAAGGGCAGAGGTCATAGGTCAGGGGTCAAACTATACAGAGATCTATCACAGTGGTTCATTCGCTGGCTTAAGTCTTAGGTACACACGGTAATAGTCTGGCACTGTTACTCAGCCAACATGTACACTTCAAATCACACACACTAACTATGGCAGTCGATCTCCACTATCCCTTTTGGAACCTCTGCAAACTGATACACAAGTCTCTGCCCGTCTACCTTGTTTAAAATCCCTCTTGCATAGTAGTACCTAAGAAGAAAAAGAAACAACATGACTATCAAGAAGAGTTTGTGTACAAGTATTATCTAATCTTTGAACAATATTAGCTAGAAATCAATAAAATGTATTCAATATAATTCAGGGCATTTCATGCCAGCTTGTCACAGCTTGATATCACAGTTTATTTATATATTTGTTTATATTAATATCATTTTGTTCCGTACGATCTATATCCTGCACAGTTACATCTGCTAAAAGTAGGTTGCAGGTCAATTAACTGCTCAGTCTTGGAAGTGAATTTTGATTGGCTTTGAAGGTCATGAGAAATGTGCCTGCTGACCCATATCTTCAGATGCACAACCCATTGTATGCATATCATGTATTCATTATCTATATGATTTTAATTAGGTCCTGTTATGCCTGACTTTACATAGAGCTTTCGTACATACTGTGCCGGTGGATTCATGTGTTCTGCACGTCTACACATTAATTATTTTTTAAATCACCACAAACATCAAAATACCATTACCGACCAACCAGCATTAACTGAGTAAACCAAAGCAACTAGGCAACACACATACTTAAAAATAAATAAATAAACATAAAAAAATAACAGATTTATTTGCCAGGAGTTCTTACCTCAGAGCCCTGCCCATCGTCTCGTAGTTCATATCCGGCTTATTCTTGTGCATCCCCCATAGCTTGGACACGGCCTTGGAGTCGACCAGCTTGAAGATGCCCCGCTCTCTGCTGGTCCACTTGATGTACCGTGGACACGTCTCCCTGTTCTGTAGCAAGGACAGCAGGAACTCCCACAGGTACGTCGTGTTGCCCTCCCGCTTCCTCTTGGGCTGGCTCGGGAGTGGATACTCAGGATTCTTCGGCTTCCGACCTGCAAATTGCAAAACTTGAAGATATAGAGATTGCAAGCTAGGCCGTCTGGCGATTACTACACCGCGAATATAGAAGGTCACGATAAATCTGTAATATGTTCATCCAATCTTTTCTTCATTTTTTGGGGCAGTTTTGCCCGAGGTTACTAAACTTTTTTTTAGTACGATTTCATGCTCGGACTCAAATATTATTTGGGGATTTGTGAGAAAAAAAATTGGAAGACTGTATATGCATAACAACACTGTTTCACGAGATGGCTACGAAAGCCATCGATATCTTTACACACAAATTAAATTCAACCGATCGGTCGGTGTAGAGGAACTCATAGGATGTGTCCACCCGCTAGAGCTGACTGCAATGAAACTATAACAATGTTTATGGTGGGCTCACTTACCCAATGGCACTAAAGACAACTGTGTACGAGACAGTGAGAACAATAACAAGATGGTCGAGGCGTTCAGGACACTAACAACACACAGAACCTGTTCCCCCAAGCACGTTGATACACATATATACATGTATGTAATAATATGGTATGTGCTCATGCAAAGGTAAATCCTCTACTGGCCTGATTATCAGATCTTCCGCTGCAGATTAATGCGTTAGGATTCTTCATCAGTTCTTCGCTCACAGGATGAAGGAACAATATCATATACAGATGGCAAAGAGAAAGCATTACTCAATACTTGAAGCATGCCCGCCACCACCCCACCCTCAACCCGAACCCCCACCCCCTACCCCCAACCAAAAAAAAAAGAGTCCAGTCCATGATTTTCGTGAAGCGAGTAATTGTGAATTGGATGAGAAAGGTCATTTCTCTTTGTAGAACACCAACACTAACCACTGGCATATTTCATATATGGTGTTGGAGTGTGAAAGTTTGAACATAAGGCATTTTCATTCAAATAGCATTTGGTCAACAACTTCTGGCAAGTTCATTGTTTTTAAAAGTACTTCTTCTTCAGATGAACAATAATATACTTTTAATAACTCAAATCAGAAATACTTTTTTTCAAATGTTTGGAACTCTTCTGTAAAAGGAGAATGATTCAGTGAGTGAGTGAATATGGAGTTTAACGTCGCTGCAGGAATCTCTCACCCATTTGCGACGAAGAGTGATTCAGCAGCAGTGCCATTTCTATGAAGTGACTATAGTATAGTATAAAGAGAATGCCTCACCTTTCTTCATCTTGGGCCGGTCAGGGGAGGCAGGAGGTGTGTTACTCGGGGAGAAGCCGTCGCTGCCTGCTTGCTGCACTGGGGTCGGCAGAAGGTTCCCTGACTGATAAACATGGTCTGAAACAAACACATCTATACTATAAATCCTCTGAAAGATATGCATCTGCAATACATCCTACATCAGTAAAAATTAACTTTTTAAAGCACTAGTCCTTATAAATATAACATAAAGTTACAATATTTAGGATTTATTAGGCTTTCATAGTAAAAGCTAAATAAATCTAAACAAAATATTGGGCGGGGGGACTACATGGCTCGTGCCAATTTTAACCATACGAGGCATCGATTATATAATACATATTTCTCGAAATATCCATTCTACAGCAGACATTTTGTATTTATTTATTGCATAATACCCTGTGGGAATCTTTAACCCATATACATCCTTATTGAAAGTAGCATTTATAAAATGCACCCATTCTTTCATACGTACATCAGAAACAAACACACAACTGTTTTTCAATGCATCTCTGATTACGAAATTACATTGATGTATATTTATACCATTTTCCTCACACAATAATATCAATAAAGCAAAACCAAGCACAACGTGGCAGTCGTGCATGGCAGATATTTTAATATATTGCAACAGTTGAACAGGGAAGAAACTATACAGGCATCTATTAATACAATCTTTCCCTTTTGTCATTGGATCCTGCACCAGCAAAGTCCAATCTTGTGACCCACGGCTGAATGCCCCCTCCCCCCCCCACCCCACCCACCCCCCACCAGTGTATTGTCCTTGTGCATGGCACATGGTATTGTGTGAGCATATCAACTTCCCTGGTCATATTTCAGCAAGCACTTACTTTACATAGAGCTGGGCTCTGAAAAACACTGACCTCATTTCACCAGGCAATGCTTGCTGACATTCTGCAAGCTAACATTGTCTGGGCAGGGGGTTGTGCGTTACACTCTAGCTAGGGAAATGTGACCCAAATGCTACAAGTAACCGGAGTTTCTCTTTGGACATCAAGCCCACTGTGTTAGATAGACATATCCTCCTTTCCGTTACCCATTACCTACATATTTACGATTCATTTCCGCACGTTGCTGTCCCAGTTTGTCCATTATCATGTACATATGTAAACTGCTATTACTGTGACTGTGTCCATTGTCTCCCATTGACTACGTTGACCTTCCATACCGGAGTTGATTAATGTCAGTTAAAATATACACTGTAATTCGAACAGGAAAAAAAATAATGTAATGTTTTATATCTGTCTGAATTATTAGACTAGTATGAACACTAAAAATGGTCATTGTTGATATTTTTAAGGACAATATAATTACAGTTTAAATTAATTATTATATGTTCATAGTATGTAATTTCTTCACACAATTTGAAGAAAAGACAGTGTTTGAACCATAAAAAAGAAATTATGATAATCATACAAAATATTCAACCAGTTCATATTTTTAGGGTAATTAAGTAAGATATATCTTCTTTTTTTAATCGATTTAAAATTACTTTTAGGGTAATTTTTATTTTGTATTATTGTTGATCAATTTAAGTAGTTTGAACTATTAGATGGTTTGAATTAACAGGATAATTATGGTACTTATTCCACGATGTGAATTGGAATTATTTAACTGGTTAATAGTATTTAGGTGTTTGCTTTGATGTTTTTTCGTCTAAATTCTTACAATTGATAGTTTGCTCAATATTTAGGTCAGATGAGACTTACCTGGCCGCATGGCGATATGTGTGGCTGTGTTGAAGTGTGCTGGGAGGGGCTGATGTGCCGGGGGAGGCTGACAGTAAGGGGGAATAAATGGATTTGGACCGGATATCGGAGGGCTTGGGACGAATGCTGAAAACAATTGATGATGTCATCAATTTCTGTGGCATACAATGCAATTACTACAAACGAAAATGTATACATTTGAAAACTAATGTTAACTACTAATTCACTGGCTGGGTTCACAAATAACAAAAGGATAAAATGACTGCCTAAAATCAATGTTTTATGTAAAGATTGTCATCCTAGTTTGAAAGACGAAGACACAGCTTGTTACCAAAAACCTGATGAATGCAAACTCGCTGAAGATAATAATAAATTTAAGTGAATGGTTCAGGAAATGGTAGGTGATAACAAGAAAACATGTACTAGTATCCTGTATTAGTGAGCTTCGGCCTTGAACATTAGTGTCACTACCAGGTGTTCATTTCTAGAGCTCCCTCTGAAGGAAGTGTAATTAAAACATTTGAATAAGATGCAGCAATTTAAGAAGGCTCTAAAACAGTAAATACTGGTAGATAAAGTTTTACACGATACAGTAAGCGAGATAAGATGTCACCGTCTTGAGAAAAATGGCTGTCGCAGTTCGTTCAATCTCAAAACAAACAAGTGCTTCTTGACATACTTACAGTAACCATGTAACCGCGTTTTGATGTCATCTGAATTTGAGTCTATGTCGGAAACCCCACTGTCTGCTGGGCTTGGCGGTAAGGAGGCTGAAAACGCAAACACAAGATACCATGAAAGAGTACTCAAGGATACAAAAAAACAATGTGTAAATTCAAAACCAAAAATACTCACAATAATACAATTTACAACACCAGACAACACAGAAAAGTATAACACAGTAATCACCATATATGGTCTACAGATATTTTTGAGGTTGAATGGACAATTATTTTTCAAAGCTACAGAAGGCTTCCATTTTCCGTATTGATATTCACTAAACATACCGGTAACTTTGATAAGCAATTATCTAATGCTACAGCTCGATTAGGTGTCACAGGAAGTCTGTCAATCCATTCAAACTTCAGTACACAGTAAACTTCAATGTATTTGCACGTAGCAAAAAAGAAATCACAGAATTGGAATAGATAAGAAAACAACAGAGGAAACTGTTTCAGCACTTCCACGTTCTTCATATCTAGTTAGCACTGGTTTCGTATTGATACTAACAATCCAAAACTAACAAAATATATGTAAATAAATAATCAACCACATTCAAACATCTGACCAAAAAAACTGCTTACAGTAGAAAATCTATCAGCAATTCAGGATTTCTAAATTTACATCAACAACAGTTCCTCAGCATGATCAGTATGAAGACAGGTCAGTTGAAAGGGCAGAAAGCAGACGTTGTGTACATTAGCGGAGATGTGGGCCATGTTGCTGTTATCACAACACTCCTGATGGAAGACAATGGAGTAGAGAACCTGGTTGGTTAAGCACGTGGTGCTGGAACACTGTCAAAGGGTACGGAACACTGAGCACGCAGCTCTGTTGGTTTCGACTGGCAATTTATTTAGACAAAAGAGAAATCCGTCAATATTTCCTGGCTGGGAAAGTGGAGGTCCATGTGACATGAAGAGTGTCCATGGCGACACCAGATGAAGTGGATCTGTACTCCAGGACCCTTGCAGTCCTACAGGGACATTTAGCATGACGGCGATTTCAGATGGATGGAGTTTAGGGAGGATTCAGCACACAAAGCTTTAGTCAAACACTATAGAGTAAACAGTCCACTGGCTGTTGGGCTCCATCTGCTGTGGACAGACATTGTTGATTTCCAGCATCCCAGGTATGTCTCCCACATAGGGCTGGGATGGGATAGGCATGGCAAAAGCCATTGCCACTGTTGACTGGAACTTCCTCAGTCTGGTCAGTCGAGCCATTGCCACTGTTGCCTGGAGCCATTGCCACTATTGACATGAACTTCTTCGACCTGGTCAGTGAAGATACTGGAGCCATGGTTGCTATTGCAACATGTCACCATGGCAATGTACCGACTCTCTATCTGAGGTGTCATTACTATTTCATATTTATTATGATCTACTGCGTTATCTTGCAATTATGCATACTAGTAGTGATCGGTGAACTGCATATTCAAAGATTTGCATAACATTTGCTGGCAAACTAGATATGTAATAAAGACTACCAACTTTGCAATTTAGTAACACATGGTTCTCACTCATGTATCAGTCCTATCTTCAATATGAATACAGCTGCTACTGACTAAATGACACGGATAACCAAAATCATTAAACTTACAATATTATTTTTCAATATGCATATTTTCGGATACCGATTTGAAAATATAAACAATTACAATGACTTCAACAGAAATTTCAGTACATGGAAAGGTACCAAATAACATCTGTTCGATGCAAATGAAGCAGTTATGTCACCAGTGTAATTAGATAGCAGAGAAACATCACTGTAACCAGAACTCTACCAGATTAGTGCTTGCCAATGTTTCATGGAAATAATTGTACAGGATAATTCGTACTATCACCGACACCAACACTGAGATAACAGTTCGCAAAGGTCGTTAGTTGTGTTACTAATACATACTAGTATGTATACAATGTTAAAGCAATTTCAACAAAAATTTAAGCGATTTCATGATATAATAGAAGGCTTATTGCATTGCAAATACAGTGGAAGTTGTAACAGTATATCAAAAGTAAACTTGACAATATTCAATTCATCCATGGTGAACCGTAGCTACCAAACCATATTGACTTATTTTGTATGCCTAGACCTAGTTTTTTGTACAATGATAATTTATATATGAACACTAAATTACGGTACTAGTATTTAAATCAAATTGAAGGATGAAATCTGTAGCGACGTTCGTGGTGACAAAATTATGATGTCATGTTCTGGTTCAGCCATTATTTATGGCATTAACTGTTTAATTTAACATTACTGGATCTCAAAGACCAAGACACCTGCTGAAAGGTGCATTATTCACACTAAATCATCTATCAAGCCAGGAAAATATCAACATGTAAAACGACTTGGCAGAGAAGTTAAGCAATCGAGGTTGGGATTAATATCCAGGGTTAGATTGTAAATACTCCAGGTAACTGACCGCCTTCAGATATATAATCATAGATCTGGTGATAGGTTTCGGTTTCCAGGTTTAGCGTTATCAACTGTTCTAGTTACGCATGGGGGACACAGCTAAAGGACTTGTCAATGTCGACTGGATCGTGTGTCAGGCACATATACAAGATTGTGTATCCGACACAGACATATATAATATATAAGATTGTGTATCTGACACAGGCACATACAATAAGATTGTGTATCTGACACAGGCACATACTAGTATAAAAGATTGTGTATCCAACACAGGCACATATATAAGATTGTGTATCCGACACTAGGGTCATTCCATGTCAAATCACCCAATGGATGTAACCTCACCCTCTCCGATTTTTCTGAAAGTTGGTATTTGGGGTT
>JAULBO010199489.1:0-10000 GCA_032355325.1 Clypeosectus delectus
TGAAAGTAAATTATTTAAAATAAATTCTACTGATGGGCATATTATTTATATGAAAGGAGCCTCTGAAAATCTTTTAAGTTCTCCAGAAAATCTAGACTTGCGTTTGTTCATGGGAGGGATTTGGAATAGGAGTATTTGTTTGAGAACAGGGTCAGTACACAGACTAGGAAATGAAGTACAGTAGGAGTAACTGTATTTATATTAGGACATTTTCTAGGACAAATCAAAACATAAAAACCTGGAGTTACTGTGTTTTTCCACGGCACTGTACATAGTATAAAATATTGCTAGAAAAACAGCAACGGTTTGAACAGTAGACATAGAAATGGAATTAAATGCGAGGATGGACAAAACGGCTCTATGTCTCTGTAGCATGCTGTACAATATGCGCAGGGAGGAACGGACATGAATAGCCCTGGTATGCGAGGATGCACCACTTTCACTTTCCGGCAAAATAGCTACATAATTAATCATAATATTATAGCAACGTTTGATATATTTTCACGGTTATTACAACTATTATTATTATTGGTATTATTATTGCATATTCGGGTGATTAGTTTACCTATGCGGTTTATTTTACCTAATTCTGTTGATTTTACATTACTTTTAAGGACATTCATCGGGTAGATGACTGACTGTATTTTACGTCGCTTCAATAGAATAGCCTCCCTTCCACTGTATCGCATGCTCTACCTATGTACAGCGCTCGACATTTCAGGAAGTATATGAGTCTGAAATGTCGAGCCATGTAGGTAGAGCATGACTGTATCGAGAAGTATGGTGGATTTCGACTGAATGATTTATTATTAATAATAACAATAATAATAATAAATAATAAATAATAAATAATAAATAATAATAATAATAATAATAATAATGTAAATTCACGTTGTATATCATTAAATAGTATTACCTAGGACAGTGGACCATTATTCACTTACTTGCCTTCTCAACGCACTGGGGATTATACAACACGATTCAGCTGTATTTATCCGGTCTTATAGAACGTTCAATGGTAGCGTTAAATTGTCATCCCCATTGGGCCAATATCGAGTAGGCAACGAATTACATTTCCTATTATATTGACAGTCATTAAATGACATTCGAACACTCTACCTACCAAAATACTTATCCAAGCATAGACGAATTCATAAATCTATTGTAATTATGTTACCCCCTTTGTTAGTAAAGTTTTCTGACTATACTAAAGCAGGCATGCACTGGTGTATGTTTGATGTAAATGTTGTAAGCATGTCGTGTTATATATGTTCAAAACTTATTCACGCATACATTGTATGTCTTTCATTGTTTTCTCATCATATCACATTGTGTGGACATTGCAATTCAACGTGCTGGTTTTCACTCTTCGCCCAAACGTACTAATTTATCTCATCCTATCATGTTTAAAAGAAATTGCATGGCTTATATAGCGAGTTTTTAATTCACCATACCATAATTGTTATCACATTGGGCCGAGTGTAGTACTGTAGATAGTCCGAGATTCATTCAAAATCCTGTGACATAAACTGGCCAAATAAAAGAAAACACGTCACGATACAAACTCCATTAAATAGAAACCACTGCAAGCCTCATATAGCAACACTACACGACATGTGGTATACATGATAATTTTCGTGGTTCTTTGGACATTTTCTTTCAAAGCTACAATTCCATTTTCAAACCATCCCTTATCGATGTTCATTATAATGTGCCGGTAATTTCTATCAGCGATTATCTAGTTCTATAGCTTCGATTAGGTGTCATCGGAAATGATTTCACGACGAGACTTACACTCCCTATACACTATAGCATGTGGACCTGGTTGTTCATAATGTATAACTACTACTTAATTACATCTACTAAGTTAATCTGAATAGTATTATATTTAGAATAATGCTATATATAGAGAGGATCTACCATGAGTGGTCATTTATTACTGAAAGAAAGCCTCGCGCAATATTTGTTTGACCAACTAGTTTAATAAATTCAGTAATAAATCACCACGAATGTTAGATTCTATTTATCATTATACTGTATTAATATGACGACAATGTGAATGGGTAATGGCGTCACTTTGTTGGATACGTGAACATATTCAATGGGCGCATCCAACTCCCAGGAGGCATATTATGTGATAAATATTGTTATTTGGAACTTATTTCTTTAACATTTCTTTTATTTTGAAATAAGGTTTAGCGACGTTTTAAATATTATTTCGCTTATATCTCGGCGTGTCCTTCATAAAGAAAATTCCGTAGTAGATATCTGAGATAATATAGAACGAATAATCCCGAAATAGCGACTGCAATAAATTAATTCAAAACATCAACATCTCATAATTAATTGCTCGGTTTTGATGTGCATGTACATGTACATGCATTTACTATGTAATGAACCGTGACAAAGGAAACCATGCAGAAAACATACATTCCCATATACATCACCTGTCAGTAACAGGTTTAACAGTGACGTGAAACTGAAATGGAATATTTTCATTAATCTTGATGGGGAGAAAATTGAGCGAAGACTGGACCTAAATTAAACAGCTTGACATTGGCAAATCATGCGCCGGGAAAACAATCATAATGTGTAGCTTTGTTTTGATGTGGGTTGTCTAATTCTCACCACGTGCGGTGCACGGAGTTCTGATCTTGCCGTGTACTTATTCTTGTGTTGATCTTCCCAGGACCGTGTGTGGAGCTCGCGTCAATCAATGTCAAGTCTAACCTCAGTGTACCCATGTCTGTGTACATATACGCATAACCTTCGTAGGTCTACATAATGTACATTTTTTCGAGATCTGTATAATACGAAATTAAAAGTTTGTATCCAAGGTGTAACTTTTAAAAGTGGGTTCAAGATGTGGTTTGATCGTAATGATATTAGAGCAAATTCTCATTGTACTTCATACGCAAATCGGAGAAGTTACAAGTTGTTAGAGTGTATTGGTATTGCGAATATGGTATTTAATACTACTTAGTATACTAGTATGAGATAAAAATAGATGTGTTCTATGAAATCCCATTGGCTAGTTATAAACATTGATTGTTGAAATGCGAATCTAAGTCCGAAAAGTACATCAGCAGTGACCAGTAAAACTGTTTTCTCAGTTTAACAATTGTATTCCATTTATTCTCATAAGTGAAGCGACCAAATAATGTATACACTAGTATGTGACTATAGGCTGCACGTACTAGAATGTTTACAAATTTGATTATTGAATTATAAAAAAAGAATTACGATGACTTAAAATAATTATTCAAATCTAAACTTCCTATAATAATCACAAATATCGTGACATTTTCCCAACGAATGCATACTATTTTGAAGAATCTGTTGCAGTTTTCAGAACGATACATGTATATATCTTGACTTTATCTCTACCAAATTTTGTTGAGAAAGAAGCCATATTATTTAGGCTACTATGAACTTTTGGTGTGTAGAATTGCTGCAGTATTGCACAAACTTTAAACGTGTTTTCTGGGAAATTATCTTCTGGTATTTTCAATTACACGTCCGATCATAAAATCCTCATAGCATGGTCAGTTTTTGAGATATTTGGATAATTGTTACATCATTTTAAAGGTAATTAGATGGAGAAACTTATTTTAACAACAACTCAATTTCGAGTTTGTATAACAAGTGACTGAATTTGCTCTGCGGGGTCACATATATTATGCAGATTGTTTTCTTTTCTGGCATATTGTTTCTGTATACTAACTACCAGTACGTTATTAGAGGCCCGATGCTCCGAGCGCCTTTCAGTATAGATATTTCTTTTTACCGGCGCTTTATAATTGTATAAATGTAGCCTAAATGTAAATGAATATGTATGCTTGTCAGGGCACGAGTGAGAAGACAGTACACACAAGTGATGAAGGCGTACATGCACAGTTTTGTTTGGTCGCGATGAACTTTGCCGGGTCCCTTTGCCAGCCAGGATTGTTGTTCTTCTACGAGGTGTGCACGTGGGATAATTGTCAGCGCATCAAGCAACACCCCCGGGCTGGCTGGTGACGTGACGTGTGTGTATACATGTCGTTGTCGCGATAGGTTGATGACGTTTGGACGCCGTGACACAGTTAGACACGAACTGAATGGCGTCAACTGAGCCAAACAAAGACATTGTTGAAACGGATTTCACGTGAACATTTCTTGTTTCTCAGCACCGCGATGAACCATTATATTCTAACTCGATAAACTGCATACCTATATCGTCTACAGGAGGGAGTATAAACAAGAAATGAATAAATTGTGTAATGGAGAATACAATTGAAATTCTATCTACTAGTAATTAACACCATGTTAATCCTCTGGTATTTGCATGGGCATGTGACAAAAAAAGAAAGTTGTTTAGTAATTTCTTAATAACAGATTTGGTCTTGTGTTATGCATTATCTACAAACCCCACTCCCACCCTCCGATCCCATCCCCAACCTCCAAACCCATCCCCACCCTCCGATCCCATCCCCACCCTCCAAACCCATCCCCACCCTCCGATCACATGCATGCATACTCTCATCCCTCCGTTATTCACACATTTATTTCAACAGACCACACGAACTCTCTATATACTGTAAATCATAAAATGTTAACGAGCATAAAACTTTAACGAATTTAACGAATTGCTATTGGAAGTTAACATTTAATTCGCTAATATTTTTTAAGGAGTACTAGTATTCTGTAGATGTACATGTGTAGGCCATGCTCCCGTTAACATTTTATGACGCCAATAGGTCGATAATCCACAAGTCGCTAAAGTTTAATGACGCTAACATTTTATGATTTACAGTATACAAGCCAACATCCAGAGCAATTTCATCTGCAATTTTCTGCTGTTACTTCCGTTGTATAATTCCAATGCTTAACGTTCTTTCCCAGTATCAGCCAGTGCATTGAGCGATAACACCAGTCTAAGTATCTACATCTCTACATGTATCAAATACTCGCTAATTCTATCATTAAGCCGTATAATTGCGGCATTAGTTATCGGTAGCGTCTTTGTGACAAGAAAAATGTCTAATATTGAAAATGTCAGGTCTGGGCTTATTGGTTTGCACTCAGTCACTCCTGATGTGTGGATATTGAAACTTGCATTAATTACAATAAATTATAATGTCACAATTACTAGTATACTTACTCTATATGAAAGCGCTTAAGAGGTGGGCCGTCTCTGGCACATGTGTACTGCTTGCATGTAAGAAGACTAATTGGAACATTAGTAGTAATTATAGTAATAGTAGTAGTAATAATAATAATAGTAATAATAATAATAAAATATATCTGATAGTCTTAACTATTCGTTCGACAACATGGGCCAACTGTGACACGTTAATCAATGATATAGGCATTCAGTACTCGCAGAGTGGGAACAGAAACAGGCCTAGTTTTTGTCCATCAGACCTACCGATTGGTTTAAAACTACTAGAATACAGTATACACTATACTATAGATAGTATAGTAGATGACAGGGACAAATTAGAAGCTATATATATAGACTGTGTGAACGCACATACCCCGTTTAACATAGTTCCGTTTTAACATTACATACACACATACATATATATAGAGAGAGCGAGAGAGAGAGAGAGATAGAGAGAGAGACACACACACACACACACACACACACACACACACACACAGACACACACACAGACAGACAGACAGACACACATACGAATGTGCACACACACACACACACACACACACACACACACACACATATATATATATATATACATGTACACTGTATATACATAATAGAACAAACATACAAGAGACACACACTCGCACGCACACACACATACACATGCATATACTAGTATACATTATAAGCACTCACACATAAATACATACAGAGAAACTCACGCACACATACATACACATACACATGCATATACTTTAGTATACATTAAGCACTCACATAAATACACACAGAGAAACTCACGCACACGCACACGCACACGCACACATACACACAAACACAAACACACACACACACACACACACACACATGCACACACACGCATGAAATGTCCCAGTGGAGTTAAGCATAATACCTACTGTACAATATGTGTAGCAGTGAGCCCATTAAAATAATACAGTGCAATACAGTATACATTATACGGAAGTACGGTCAGTGTATTCTGGGAACACAAGGAGGCCAAAATGAACAACGTGCTAAAAGGGTACCGCTAAAAATTAACACAATCAATACGCTGAACAACCCGTATAATTAATGCTAATTATGGAACCTATTAGGGCAGTGATTGCCTCCCTTAAGTTACTTGTAATTAAATGAATATTTTTCTTGTGATTTTAGGCCATTATTTGACACCAATACCAGGGGAAGTAAATTATTAAGTTCTACTTTGCAAGTATACTAATAACTGTTATTAATTTATTATGGTATATTCATAGTGAAATGCGAACATTACTACCTGTCAGTGTTAAGAAGCAGGAGCAGAATAATGTATCTCGAAATACGTACTGTATGTAATTATTCGCTTTCTTTTAGAATCTTATTACTAGTCTAGTGGTGTTCTGACGAATACTTTAATAAGTAAATCACGTTCTCTCTAACTATAGACATGAATAGTATTGACATGCGCACATGGGCCATACACAGACAACAGCGAGAACATTAATATCATGGCCAACAGCGTAAAATAATCACACGTGTCGCCGTACATATTAATCGTCTTTGTAGACCATGGCGGTCACACTATGAGGCCGCGTCTTGTATGATGATGATACATGTATACTAATTAACGTGAATACGTTAACAGACATTTTAGACATCTACATCTACTTAGAAATTGTCTCATATTATTAATATAATATTGAAAGCATTATATAATTCTGTATTATTTGTATACAACCAATACAACCAATAGAAATATAATACAATATCTATGGGAAATAAATTATGGAATATTTCATTAAATAACTTTTAAGATTTTGAAACTGTTTCGGAACACAGGCAAGAGTTTTGTATCATTTGAATCTATTATGCAGGAGTTACTCATGCACTTTCAGTAGCGGACAGTAGTCGGATTGGTGATAAGTGCTAAAAAAACCTGAGAATATCGAAGATTCATTCCTATCCCCAAACCGAGACACGAGTTGAAAAACGTTATGTTGTCACCTTAGGAAAGTGACTTAGTTCGAAGATGCCTCTGGTCACCCAACAGAGAATGGGTACCCGGTAGAAAGAAATGCATGGTGATGTGAATGTTAACCTTCAACGACTGCAGCTTGGATTGTATATTCCCCAGAGAGTCGAGAGTGGTAATAATAAATGTACAGCGCAGGTGAGCAACTATACGCTGGATATTAGGCGCTATATACTAGTAAGTACATTATTATTATAATTATTAAATATTATTATTTTGTAAAATTAGAACGATAACAATGCAACACTGATAACTATATATTCTGATTGTTCAAGCCTGTAAAAATTGATATACATGTACTAATATATTGTTTGCAGGTCCAAAATTCTGTAATGAATAAAACTTGAGTTAATTAACTTAATTCCATGGGACGTTAAGTCGCAATTAATGTCAACGGAGATATAAACGTATACAATGTAGTTAGTATAAACGTACATTTAATGAAATTTAGGGTCTAACGCACGGGCGCAAGTCGAGGTTTACGTCATTTCAGGCTATACTAGTAGTATGAAAGAACGACATACGACTTGGCTTAATATAAGCCAGCACTACAGTATAACAATTTCGTGAAATGAAGGCCAACAGCTTGTATAAATGCATGTACGCTTACAAAATAATCCGTGATATAGCTAGGCAATTATAGAATGATGTTAACAATCCAGTTAGCATTCCTCGGATAGCAGAAAGCTGTATAAAATATAATAATGACACTGCCAGTTTAATTATGTTAATATTTCTGCGACAAAAAAATAAATATGAAAAGGCATACTATCACAGATTAAATAGTCGTGTTGGACCGAATTGGAGTTATAAATGCAAAGTACATGCATATAGCGTATACTCTCTTCCAATAGTCGTATCATTTACTTGATAAATAACAAAAACAACTTTGGCATTTAGCTCTAAAAGTTCTAGGCTTAGTACGTAACAATATACTCACAAATGAAACTGTATGTAAATAAATGCAAAAAAAAGGTTCTTCAATTAATTGTAAAAGCATTTTTGTTCTTGTTTGTGAGTTGCACGTTCCAATCCGCTGGGTAAAATTATGGGTATTTTACTGCGAAATTACTGCATTGTGTCAATTAATTCTGAACGATTACAAAACCTTATATAGAAAACAGTAAATCAACTTATTGTGTGAACATTTACAGCCTGGTGGCACTAGATGAATTATGTAAGCAATACTGACGAATCCTTTCATTTGAAGCTTTTGAGGCGTGCATCCATGTGACTCATTGTGAGAATGATACATCCGCCGTGATGGCTGTATGAAGATTGCTTTCAACCAATATGAATGCAGTTACCTCGTAAGAGGAGCTGGAATAAAACAAATTAACGGTAATGGTGAGATGTATATTTGTGAACAGATAATACCGTGTGGATTTGCATAACGAACTTCCAGTAACACGGGGCGTGCGACAATGGAGGTCCGTTCTTCGATTGTCTCCCCTTTGTGGAGAAGACACGGCATCCGCTAGTTTAATATCGGGAGGTAGAGCCATCATCAAGTGGTCCATGTCACTGACACCAGCAACGAATTCTCTTGATTTGTTGACTAAGAATAATAACGTCGAGCACGTGTCGCATATTGAATTTCCTCTCTGTGACGCCTGAATTGCAAATACGTCTGGTAATAAATATGCCATTTGTTCTCTATCTTAATAAACACGGCAATAAAGCTACCATTTTGTGTGTATGAAGAACTGTCCAGGCTTTGTGTGTGTCTCTTATGTATACAAGACAATTGGCTAGCTCTGCGCGAAGACGTGATGGTCGATGGTAGCTTGTCTTGAAGCGTGGTGTGAAGGTATCGGTGCGCGTGAGGCATGTTTACACGACGTGTCTGCGCACGTGATATCTGCGAAAGCGTATTGATTGGATAAATTCTATTTTTTTTGGTGACAATTTCCACCTGAAACTATCTTTCTCACGACTCCCCCAGGTAAATTCTGATTAAGACTCGCGGCTTTGTTAATGGCTAACACACCTTTCATGTTGTCATGAAACCAGTCCCAGCGGACACAAGCAAATACGAGCGCGGCTAAGGAAATTAACAAATAGAATCGGGCATTATGTCTTCAGGTCAATGCATCGGCAGAATTTATTTCGCTTTTTGGTGAAGATTTCTACTTCCGCTATTTTACCAGGAGAGCTAATCTTCTCGCTCTGTCTATTAGAAAGTTGAAACCCTGACCGCTACACATGGCTGACTTGTTGTAGGCTAATGCACCGATAAAGGGATCGGTAATGAATATGGCGCAGGGACAATCACACGGAGTTGCACGATTATCAATAAAAGTTTCTTTGAAATTTTACACCTTGGTGATCACTCTTTATCGACTGGTAGTCACTTCCGTTGGGGACGGCGTCGCGAACTGGGTAACTCCGCTACAAACAAGGCCGTATTTTGTGAAGCAACACTTTACGAGCATGCTTACGCCAAGAAGGCAAGACAACCAAATCCCCGCGTGCAATATTAAACGTCCCGTGAGGATACAGTTTGCTTTCAAAAAGTTGGAATCCTGCTTTGAGGAGAAATTCCAATTTCCGATATTTAAGATTCTCGTAAGCGACCTCAACAGACGCTAGAGTCCACTTAGACTCGTGCTGCAGTATCTCTAAAAACCTCCCAGGAAACGTATTATTTACTTAGATAATGGCTCTTTTTCTCCTCAATATACTAGTATTGGAAATTCTCGAATTTAAACCCGTTTTATGAGGGGTCCCCCCCATATGGGCCATAATACGGGATTTATTTTTCGTTTATTGGCCAATAGTCTTAAATAAAAACAAAAATAAAAAAAACAAACATATACTAG
>JAULBO010199600.1:0-12998 GCA_032355325.1 Clypeosectus delectus
CCGCCGCAGGATCTCTCGATTTCGGGGCCGTACGGCTGCCGTACGGCTGCCGTACGGCTGCCGTAGAGCAAATGTGACCTAGGCATAAACGAAGTACATGTAACTTCACCAAATAACAAATACAGTAAGAACGAATTAGTGTACATGTTGTAATAACAACACTTATAATGTCACCATCTATTGCCAATTCATACTAATTATTGTCTGGACATTACGCACGTTTCAAGAAACATACCGGTATTCAATTGCATTTGCCCTATACATTAACTTGACAACCACGTGGTTATCTATCGTAATATCATCAATAGCTCCACATAATATAGTCACGGATGCGATACATTGATGTAACACACACCAATTGACACGGAACGAAGTAATAAACCTCGGTATTAAACCCATGCATTGCCATTATTATCGTGAAACAATACTGCCATAAACACACACTATGTACTAGTCAAGTAGATACTAAACTAGTTGAAGCCTTGTAATCGGAGGCGAGATGGTTCGAGTTTCAAGTAGTTGCCAAATAAAAGGTAGCCGCCACCAATGTGAATGTGATGTTACCCAACAGACGGTACTTGTACAGATCCATATACCAGCAATTAGTTCAAGTTACGTAACTCGTAATATGTAATCTACATGTATATGTACATCATGAAATTAATGTTAGCATAATATTAATGCGAAACATGTTATGCACTTACAGTCGCAGTTATTTGATGCACATTTACTGAATGGGTGTTGAACCAACATGAATGGAGGCATGGTCGGGCGCATTTAATTTGTGTCGCGTTTCTGTCTAAAATATAGGTGTCGCATTAAATCATAGTCGCAGTAATATCATGATTTACAGTATGTGTGTTCAATTGAATGTGTGTTTGAACTAACTTACTACATGCACATACTTATTTGTAAAGAACTGTATTATATACATAATATGTACTATACATACAATGTCATTATACACACAACACACACACACACACACACACACATACACACACTGTTTAAAACACACACGCACACATGCAAATAAACACACACTAACACACACAAACATTAGACACACATGCACATGTAGACACACACAAACACACACACACATACACACACACACACACACACACACACACACACACACACACGTACCCATACTTGTGCCTGTGAAGTTATCATACTGCAGTAATTGTCGGTGCCATCCAGTGTACATGCACATGCACATTCAGCGCTACGGTTGTTGTAGGTTTTCTTTAGCACTAAGCAAACAGGATATGATACGGGTATACACATGGTTGGGATAAAACACAATCCTGAAAGCGAGTCTACATGCCACCAACACAATAAAAGAGCAACAACTATACATAATATAGCAACCATCCCTCACACAAATACATGTAGGTCCCAACTGCAATTTCTATAACAGTCAACATAGTTCAGTTCTAGGAGAAGATCCTCAGACCAATTCTAGTTGGGTTACAAGTAACACACTATTGTATTGTCAAATGGATTTTTTTTGGGGGTTGGAGTGTGTATGTGTTGGGATGGTTGTGGGGGGGGGGGAGAGTTATCGGGGGCGGTGCTAACCTAGGGGAAACACACCATGGGAACTTCATTACTTGGAAATCCAATGCGGGGAATCAGCAGTAGAGGATGTCTGAGGAGATTGAGGTCGGTGTGAATGGATAACTTGTATCTGGGGACATGTCTCAAAGGGGTAGTAGCTTACCCTGGTCATATACTAGTAGTCCATTGGTGGAACGTTCTCTAGCGTGTGTGAGCACCAATTACGTCGACGTTTCTGTATTGCTCATACGATACGTGTATACATGCATGCGTCAGTGATTCCCGCATTTTGTCATCAAACTATAAGATAACTCCTTGTGGCATTCTAGAAATACGTCCCTTTGATCAGTTATCCTGATTTACGAACGGTCTGTGCTCACTGCAGTAACGACACCCACATGCACACGGGACAGACTTACTGGAAGGCCATTATTCTGAACGCGAACTAATCACGTTCACCCCGCCGTGTCGTTCAGGTTGCTGTCTTCTTCGGCTTGATGACTGGACTTCTGATGACCAGTGCACGTGATAACACGTGCGTGTGCGTGTACATGTATGTGTGCATGCGTGATTCCAGACAGACGCCGTTGGGCAAGGGAAGACTTCATGTATGATATATTGTACTTTAGCATGGCGAATCACAAAGCCGGCACAATGACGTGTATCTCTTTGTTCGAAACAGTCGAAGCCGAAAATGCGCTCAGCGTGACCGGGTCTCGCGAGGGTGGGACGGGTCCTTCGTCACCGATTCTCCGTTGACGTGTGCGTGTGGTGGACGTGAATTAGTTTGCATGTCAATTGTTGCACGTACATTCCATAAATAGTGTATGCTAATTACCACTGCCACGCTGTCAAAATGTGTGCATAATGATTCAGGAATACAGATAAAACATGCTGATTAAATGTCTTTGTTTATATTATTTCGCCGCCATATTGGTTACTCAGTTTACTATGCTAATGCAATTCCAGAGTGACGTTAATTTATGTCAATATCGCCAGTGTGTCTGCATAATCGCCATATTAATCGTCGTATTTCCGTCAGTTCAAAGAGATGCGCTAATATCAGATTATTCTGACAAAGTTAAATGATTATATATATAACATGCATCTGTAAATACTCAAAGATACGCGATACGCTTCCCATCCTCACACTTCCAGGATATAGCCGGGATAACGTTTGCATAATACACGCAGCTCTACTTCTGAACATGTCAAAACAGCAAAACAAAACATAATATAGGTCTATAGTTTTATAAATCTACTGCACATGTATACCAGTATGACGGTATGTACTACTACGACCACTACGACTACTACTACTACTACTACTACTACTATTATTACTACTACTACTACGACCACTACGACTACTACCACTACTACTACTATTATTACTACTACTACTACTACTACTACTACTACGACCACTACGACTACTCCCACTACTACTACTACTATTATTACTACTACTACTACTACTACTACTACTACTATTATTACTACTACTACTACGACGACCACTACGACTACTACCACTACTACTACTACTATTATTACTACTACTACTACTACTATTATTACTACTACTACGACGACCACTACGACTACTACCACTACTACTACTACTACTATTATTACTACGACTACTACCACTACCACTACTACTACTACTACTACTACTATTATAACTACCACCACTACTACTACTACTACTACCACCACTACTACTACTACGTGTACTATCACGTGTACTACAATTAGTACGACTACTACTACTACCACCACCACCACTACTAATACAACTACTACCACCACTACTACTACGAATATTACTATTATTAGTACTAATACTACCACTACTACTAGTTGTAACAACAATAATGGTAATACACATCATAAACATATACACAACTTTAAGTCAGTTATTCAATAAGCACGAACAATAGGAGTCGTTGGCCACCATAGACCGTCCCGTCATAATCGTTTACAGGAAAGTTTGCTCTTCATAGAAATGTGAAAGCTACTAATGGGCCGACCTGGTTCCCTGTGGCATCTTTATCTTCCGAGGATAGCGATGCCACAGGGAACTGGGGGCCCTATTCTCGAAACTTCTTAACTTAAGAATTTCTTAAGTTAGAAAGGGTCTCTATAAAATTGTCATAAGCAGAAACCCAGTTAGGCAACTTATTAGTACTTACGAACTTCTCAGGGCTTAAGAAGTTTCGAGAATACGGCCCCCAGGTCGCTAATGTGCCCATACTATTCAACATCTATATTTTGGTCCTCTAAAATAAACTCGTTGGATGCTGTGCATGCGACCATCCACTTGATGGGTATACATATTACATACCTGCAAGTTGGATCTTAAAGGGATACTACTCTTCTCAATTACTAGTAGATTTCCCACCACAAGTGTATATGGGATACACACGCATTCATTAATTAAATAAGTCATATACCGGTAGTAATACATTATAATATGCTACAGTACGTATTATACTGCCGCTAAAGGTAATGCAACTAGAGATAACGTACGGCAAACAGATAACTAATAATTAATATTCATCAATTGTATTAGGACACATAATTCAAATGCGCGTATCGTGTCTAATCCATAATTAATAGTATCGGTAAAATGTCTGGCACAGAACATACATGTACGTTATCATTAATAAATGCATGCATTTTGTATGTCTTGGTCCGGCGTACTTCCACTGGCAGAACAATACTTTACCGATAAGACTTGACAATTTTAATTTAAAATTCAAAAGCATACTAATACATGTATATAGTAAAGTTTACATCCTCGATTTGTCAACAATATCTTCAACTAGAGCTCTCAAAAGCAAACACACACACACACTTGCGCCTCTCTCTCGCTCTCGCGCGCGCGTGTGTATGTATGTGTGAGAGTGTATATTATTATGTATATGTGTGCATGTATACACCATATATATATATATATATACACACACAACATATACATATACTTTGGCATTACGTTAACGCTGTTCATTTTGTACACAGCTAAACGCTCCCAATCAGTTAACATTATAGTGCTGTACTTACTGCGGAGGGCATCCACGCGTTTATCTGTAGCATAGGGGAAGTTGGACTACATGTATACCCGGTATACTTTCACTGTACTATACAACGCAATAACATGACATACAGTGATCGCAATTACCTACACGCACACTGTACATGTACCTCTACATGTATATTTTAACAATACGTTTGCAAAAGTCTCGTTTTTTGGGGTACCATAAACAACTCGACCTTAGTATAAATGGCGGATGAATCAATATTAATCGTTCCGATTCTATTATTTACCGGCGGATGGACTGTCTTGGCTTACGCCGAGTTGATCGGCTATTTACATAAGTCCCGTGGGTCACCATGCCATCATAGCACCCCCCAGACAACGGTCAGAATGTCACGTGACGCTGACAGATGTCCGAGACCCGATATTTCCATTTGCTTTCGGTTGGCTTTATGTGACGCCAACAATACAACGCGGCATTCGATTTCACTTTTCAATTACAGAATCCTGACCTGGGGGTTCAAGACCAGAAGACCGTGTTTAGGTAATGCTGATAATACAATAAGAAAGTGTGCCAACGGCGGACGAATCGGTTCTCCCCAATGCATACTTAATATTAGAAATACGCCACGAGTCTTTAAAATACGCCAACCAATGAACGCACTTCCATGGATTAGAATGAAAACGCCGTTTGATATTTGACATTCGACATACAGGCAATGAGCAGATTTGTGGGGGTAATACTGTTGGCTTTGGGTATGCACGTGTGCGCCAATTACAAGCATATCGAGTAAACCATGTAGTGATGTAAGATAGTGTCATTATACCGTGAACACACACAGACAGACATATACACACACACACACACACACACACACACACACACACACTTATTCTGTAAGGACAATTGCGACTGGGAACATGCATGTACATGTATAAACTACTATAATAGAATGATGGCTCCAAGATCTAAAGCTCAACGACCATACATGTACATGTACATATTCCTATTCATAACCTTGAGCTTTCATTGCTATTTCGATATACTATCAAATAACCGCACAAGTTATATTGCGTTATTGTCTTAATTATATATCGAAATTTGTTATGCCTCTGTTCACTCAGCAGATAATGAGTACCTAGCAGACAGACATGGTGATGCGAATGTTAACCTCATAGGAACTGCGCCACTGCTGCGTGGGTTGAATACTCCCCATGGAGTTGAGAGATAAACCAATTGCACAGTGCTCCATTTACCGGACCAATAATGTGAAAGCTCTTCGATATTGGAGCTAATGCGCTATTTAATTATATACTAGTATATTATTATTAGTATTATTAATTCAAATTAAAAACATATACTAGTATAGTAATTCCATATTGGGAAGTCACATCGACTATTGTTGTTTCGCGAACAGGGAACAGTTCAATGCGTTTTGTAATTTGTTTTTTGCTTGGGCTAATTTGTCGGTCATGTGCATAACTGTTGCATGGTTGTAAGCCAGTGGTTCCTGCTAGTGGTTGATGCAACCGGTAACAAAAACAGAATTAATAGACGAGCATTTCCAACCGAACCGAACGAATGGTTCGTGCCAATAACTGCATGTAATCCGTCGCATGCCATACATTACATGCAACTTCAAACCGGCGCTCATCGTATTCACGGCGGAAACAGATATATTTGAATTAATGTATAATCGATACCCCATAGTGCAACTTTCGACAAGTAATTCGCGATAGCCTATGAACAAAAGTTAATGGATGTTATCACGACTAGAACGAGTAAGTACTATGCCCATCTCTATCTCTCCCTCTCTAGTTCTGTCTCTCTCTTATTTATCTCCTTTCTCTCTTCCACTCTCTCTCCTCCTATGTTTTGTTATTTCCGTCTCTTTCTATCTCTCTCTCCCTCCCTTATTCCTCCTCCTCCCATTACTCCCCCACTCTCTTTTTTCTCCTTTCTATCTCTGCCTCCCTCCATCTTCTCATCCACCTCTCTCACCTTGATCAAACCATCTCTCCCTCTCTCATCTCTCCTTTATATTTCTCCCTCCCTCAATCTCCTCATCCCACTATCTCTCCTTGTTCAAACCATCTCTCCCTCTCTCATCTCCTTTATATTTCTCCCTCCCTCCCTCTCCTCATACCACTCTCTCTCCTTGTTCAAACCATTTCTCCCTCTCTCCTCTCACCTTTATATCTCTCCCTCCCTCCCTCCCTCCCTCCCTCTCCTCATCCCACTCTCTCTCTCCATTTACTGTCACTCCGTTCTCTCCCGGTCTTTATCCTTCTCTCCCTCCATCTCCCTCCTCCATCTCTATTTCCTCTCACTCTCTCACCCTCTCTCTCCCCCCTCTCTCTCTCTCCATTTACTCCTCTCAATGTCACTCCGTTCTCTCGCGGTCTTTATCCTCTCCCTCCTCCATCTCTATTTCCTCTCCCGCCCTCTCTCTCTCTCTCTCTGACACTCACAATATCTCTCTGACTCTTTATCGCTCTCCATCTTTCTAGCTCTCTTTCTCTTTTATGTCTGTACAATTTACGTAGACATTAATTCGTACGATTACAAACCAGTGGTATAGTCGATATCAACATCCGCGTGATGGTAAATGAACTTACATACGCCTATCTCTTACAAACACCTTTGAATTCCTGCTAAACGCCATCAACCAGAGCTAGCAATGCACGTTGAAATGCGATCACAACATCTTATAGTTGGCCCAATGCAGTTAACGGTAGATGACAAATAGCTGTAATGAATGGGAGTTTCATCGTATCAGGATCGAAACTTGGTTCACAAAAGGTTTGATAAAAGAGTTGTCGAAATTACCCGGATTTCTGGAACGATTCAACGAGTCATTGAGCTCAATGCCGACTGAGGAAGTCTAACAGGCAGTTTATTATCGTAGAAAACAAAATCGAAGTGCATCTCTGGCCCCTGTGTGTTGCGTTGACCATTCAAGCTTAAATAGCTATCACCCTAGGGAGCTTCACAGTCGGCACACAGAAGCAGGGCTTGTGCGATACGATGCTTTGCTGGAATGAGATTGCCAGTTGCGTCAGTTTGGGAATAGACAGATGCAGTCGGAATACATATACTGTTTTACAGACCTCTGAGCTTGTATGTTGAGATGTTGCAAATGGACCCAATGGTACTATGTATAGGGTACGACACGCCGCTCTTACAAAAGTGAGTGCGTGTAATGCAATAAAACCTGCACTTAAATTCATAATCAACGCGCGGTTATTTGCAGCACAATTATAAAAGATACATCACTATACTAGTGTGTACGTGTATACTAACTTAAAGCCTAGTTCTTAAACATGTTAGTCATGACACTATACGTAATTCTTCTATGAAAATATAGTGTATTAATTAAATGTAATTACAAATTAAATATTAGTTTCGTTTATACAGCACGTCATTGTCTATATCGGAAACGAACACAGATAATAATAATAATATAATGAGTATGGATTGTTTGTCCTTTCAGCATTAACGAACACACATTTATTTTATTGTACACTGATATTGAAATGTCATCCAGACAACATACACTTTACGAAAACTTGTAATGATGAGATCTGAACAAGTTATGTCGGTTCTATCTCGATTAATCTTGATTATACAGTGCATTCGGAACCGTAACTCAATCTATCAAGACTTGTCAGTGATATTTGCGTTGCTATCATAATATTGTTGTTGTGAATCACCACCTGCGCTTGTATGTGTTGTATTCCCGAACAACGATGACATGCACCAGTTTATAGACATTGAGGATATGCCAGTTTAACTATATTGATTTAATTGCCGGTTCCTTTTAAGAACAAAATACGTAAACTTATTTTAGGGCGTTTCGTACAAATGATGGTACAGTGTATAATGCCAAGGGGTGGATCGAGACTATTATTTTAAGCGCGTTTGTTGGGTACATGTGTGTGAGGGTGTTGGGGGCTTCAACGTGGATTTTAGTCGGGTGGGGTTCGTAATTTTGGTAACTATTTCACTGTGCTATTTTATTTAGTTCCTACAATTTTAGGGTGGGTGCGTAAGCCGGATAAGCCGCCCACACTAAATCCGCCTCTGATGTCTGACCTGACGTGTTCGTGCCTTGGTTCATACACATGCAGTGATCACTCATACACGGTGCAACTAGACTTTCAAGCACATAGGATGACATCAAATAACAGTTTACACCTAATACGCTATTTAATTAGCATTCAGCCACGTACGTGCTTGTAGCAAGACACGAGTTTGTATTGTTTCAATTAAGTGTTTCCCGGATGTTGCAATTATTGCTGTCGATTATATAGGTTAATATTAATACTATAACCTTTTTTTGGGAAGGTTTAATTATTTATCTTAATACACTCGTATGTTTATTATCACTGACGTGGGTAAAATACATAGACATATATCAGCATTGCAGTTGACTGGTTACTGACACGCATACAGTGTACGCAAGCCTGACTGGTACTAGTATATATTATTAATCAGTATTCTGTATTAACGCACACACATTGTATACGCAACATGAGTGATGCCATACGAAAACTAACCATGGAACATATCAAGCTGTTAATTATATATTTCTTTCGAATGGATTGATATGTTCAGTGTACAGGTCTCTAGCATATCTTCCCAAAGCCAAATGTCGTTCTGTAAGCTGTGTTGATGTAGTATGGACGTAGTTTACGAGCTCATGAGAAGAACACACACAGACACACACACACACACACACACACACACACACACACACACACACACACACAAACACACACACACACAGTGACATACTCACATACGCACATGCACACATACACACACACCTACCCACCCACACACATACATACATACACACATACACACACAAACACACTATCCCGACAATAGTATATGACTTTCTGTACGAAACAGCGTAATTGTACGTTAAACGTAGCGCCAACCATGACACTCATCATGCCTTCATTCGTACCGTTTAACCACACAATCAGCAAACGCGCAACAAATAAATGCGGCCATACACGTATGCACCCACACAAACTGTAGCAGTGTTCACATTAATATTGTGCTCGCGTTACTTTCATGATTTTAGAAAAGTAAACATATACATGTACCGTACATGTATGTGTGCATTGAATCCAACATAACTTACAACAAACATGGATTCTCGATACGATGCTATTTATTGAACTCACTGACTAATTATCACAATATACGTTTTATTTGTTCCATGAATACAATAATATTATAGTATACTATTACTACATGTACACGTATGCATCATACCATATTGTATTTACTAAACATGGACACGCGATACGATAACATGCATGCAACCAATATGCATGCACATGCATACCCATGCTAAAGTATATATAATGCATACTCATGACATGTATGTATACAAACTTATATTCTATAAAGAGTAGGTTGAATATACATGTAGGTTTCACATATATTACGTTGACAGCAGATTTGTACATTTTGATAAGAAATGACAAATTATCTAAATAATCAGATACTAGTACGTCATAGAACCAGGTTGTTCTATGCCCATTAACTTGCGGTTTGTGTACTACGCATTTGAAACAACTTCAGGACTGCGTTCAATGACTCAAACCGATTGCAATCGGCTTACTAAACTGGGCAGTGTCTCAGGAGTCGTACGAACCATACACGGAACAGGGAACCAGTTTTGACTCAGCGGCTTGCAATCGGCTTGAGTCATTGAACGCAGCCCTGATGTCTCTGTATTATAATGTTAAATAGTGGAGATAGAACAATTGATTTTTTTTGAAAAACATATTATTACATTCGAATTTTGACAAGTGGAGATACATTAGAACAACCTGGTTCTGCGTTTCATGAAAGGTGTGTACTTTTACCCTGGACGTAAATGACGTCATACATCTGTTCACTGCAAATCCGCTATTGTACAGAGGGAAGTCTCGTCTGGAAATCATTTCCGTTAACAGGCTTCCGGTGACACCTAATCGAAGCTATAGCATCAGATAGTTGCCTATACAAGTTACCGGTAGGTGTAATGAACATCGATAAGGCATGGTTTGAACATGGAACTGCAGTTTTAAAAGAACAATTCCAAAGAACCACGAGCATGTACATGTAGATCAAAGTGTGGTTGCTAATGATGCTTGCAATGGTTGCTATGAATGGAGTCGGTATCGTGACGTGTTTTCGGTAATCCGTAGCGCATTAACATATTTGGCCAGTTTATGTCACCGGATGTTCAATGAATATATCGTGACTATTTACATGCCCTATTACGTCAGTTATGTCGGGCGTAAATATACACCCCTTTCGTAAAACGATGTGAGCAGTGACACATTTTTACATGTTGACAAACTATCTAAATAATCATATACTAGTACATGTAGTATAATATGTGCAGTGACATTGCATCCAAGAATGATCGGCAGTTTAACACCGAGTAATTAACACCTCCCACCTGCATGCACACGTATTGAGAAGCACCATGTACAGGAAACATACGTGTACAGCGATTCCTGGCAACGGGGTACAGTCCTGTTTATCTGAACGCTGTCCCTATTTGTGTGGGAAGGAGAGCTGCGTCGGGCATAACTAGCTCATCACTGCGCGTATAATCACGTTAACATCGCGCGGGGAAGCAGAGTGTCTATATATTTCTAGAAACAGGTCAACGCAGCTTCCGTGGCAGATTCATCACAGTTGAGTTGATTGCTTACATCTATACCTGCCCTTGCGCCGGATTTGTTTTTATATCGTTAAGATAATATATAACGTCTTTTCACATCTGAAGATTAAAGACGTGTGGACATGAGAGTTGCTAATTAAACTACCATGCTCAAGCTATCTGTCTGTAACACGAAGTATAGTGGTTAGAGAGTCGGCCCGGAGAGTGGAAGGTCGTGGGTTCAAATCCACGGCCGCGTCATACAACCATACGTTAACATATTGTACTTCTTGTTCCCCTGCTTGGTGCTCAGCATTAAAGGGGTAAAACAAGGACTGTCCGGTTAGGATCCAGTATGATATGTCTGGGGTGGAGTATCCATGTTCTAACTGCGATACAATTTTCTAGATCTAAAATACGGGTGACATGCCCAGACTAGGACAATCAGACATACACAAAATGGCATGCATACACTACACACAGACGGTGATACGACCACGTTCTTGAAAGCTTATTTAAATGCCAATTATCAACAACACCTGTGACAAGCAAACTCCGCCGTGCAGTGGTCTTAGTTAAACTTAAGTTATATACTAGTATATAGTATATATAAGTAAGAGGTATTGGGCCTATAGTACAACACGTTGTGAGATGTGCATACCATGGACCATACGGACATGCATACTATACATACGTATGATTTATAATACATTTTACTTATCATGACCGATTTAATTTACATAACAGCAAAGATGTATCAGTTGTGTGTGAGTTTATTTGTTGATTACATCATACATGTATTTGTAAATGTTGTAATAACTATGAACATGAAGTTTTGTTATCTGTTTTATCGGACTACTAAAGTAAAGTATTATTACATGTGCCATTCCGTCCCCAAGAACAAATTCGAACGAGGAAATGCTGTTTAGGATTATATTTCCGATTGGGATGACAATGTGAGTGAAGCCTAAATTTACACTCGCGATGTTGTCCCGAAACAAACGCGTGCTGGACAGCAGATGGCAAGAACCTGCTAAGATGGAACAGCCCGGCAACACTGTCGCCAACCTCACCTCACACCCATTTACTCCGAATTCATACTACAACATTTCGTGGCTTGTTTGAAGACTTCCTGAAGTTGGACATCTGGTCCGAGACCTTGCGAACTGCTTCGAGGATCTCTTTCCTTCCAGGACGACAATAGACATCTTGTAAAAGTAATAATGACCAATAGAAGACAACGGGAGGCTTTGCAATGGAACTGGCAGTCTGGCGACTTACACCATAATTAGACTCGATGTACCGGTACCTCCCCCTTAAGTAACCACGTCTTCGTACATACTAAAGTGTACACACTGTCTCTAGAGGTGAGATCAGACAAGTAGTCGGTATGAACAAACAGACAGCTTTCAATCAATAGAACTACGAATGGTAAGTTGAACTGAAACATGAAGTGAATACATTCCATTGATATACGGTAACCACACTGTGCACATTGGACCACACAGACAATACATAATTATGCAAAGAGATTTAGATTTGTAAATATCATGTGAATGAAACCTATCCGGTCATACATGTATTTCTGTACTCTGTGTACAGACCCTGTTCTCGACGAAATACTCCTATTCCAAATCTCTCCCATGAACAAAAGCAAGTCTAGATTTACTGGGGAACAGGTTAAATATTTTCATAGGCTTCTTTCATATATATAT
>JAULBO010199711.1:0-12993 GCA_032355325.1 Clypeosectus delectus
GCTAGTCTATATTTAGACGGGGAAACACTCTAGTTTTACATTGGCGATGTAGCGTTATATAATTTTTTAATATTTTTTAAATATTTTTTTACTAACTTCTAATATTATATAGAAAAAAAATAAAAAAATAAATAAATACGTGCAAGTATGATCTTGCCCCTTTAAGTGTTGGTCTGCTGAATGCATAATTACGCTAGGTCATCACTTCCTCCAGCTAATAGTATACCATACGCCTCCATTTTACTGTCCATGATTCGTCAATGACAAGCTGTGCGAGCTGATTTGTACGTAAATCCATTAACAAAAGGTAAATGACTGTCATTATATCTCCATGGCCTTGAAGACCGTGTTCCAATCATTGAGATACAGTAAAAGACATACTTGATAGCCAATGAGGCATAGAACCGCGCATTGACCATTTGTAATAAAGATATGGAAGCACATTCCGAAAATTGTGGCTCGGTAATGATCAATGTTTTTACATGGGTTTTTTTTTACGACATGCAATCAAAGGCATGCTTATAAATATATGCACAAAATGCGAATCTGAAAATATATCGAATTCTGGATTATCATTCACGTGTGTACATGAACCGCATCAAATCTATTATTATACCTAGTAATTCTAATTAATTTCCTACTTAATTCTCGAGTGAGTGAATTATAGCTTACATACATGCACTTCCTTACACACTGTCTTAAACAAATGATGAAAACAATTACTAGTATGTACAAACCGTTGAAACGCTACTGACATTAGAACACGAACAATATATTAATATATACGAGCGCTGTCTATCTGACATTGTTTTGGCTTTATTCCAAATCTAGCAAATTGTTCACCAGAAATGTATTAGAAACATAACGAAACCTGTCCACAAATGTTAGACAATTCTAGATTATTGCTTCCAGGATGATATATATCGTAAAATATGACACTCAAAAAAAATATATTTGTTGTTTGGTGTGAGATATTGATTTGGTGCGCTAGGGGGTATTCTTCAACTGCAATATATCTGACACCAGTTTCTACACTTTGATTGCCTCTACAAGCATCACTGAACGCAGAGCCGAGGTTAGGTCACAAACTATGGCATATAGCTATAGAAATATGGAGAGCATAGCTATAAAATGCAGACATTATTGGCAACAATGTTAAATTGAAAACCGACATGAATATCTATGTATTTGCTTGCTATCCGATTCGAAATTCAACTATCATTGATTAAAATTGTAATAGCCGCGATGCCATATTTCAGAATCCAATCACTAAAAGAAAAGTTCTGGTGAAGAATATTTCAGATCTCACATGGTATCGTCTGCGAAGTCTGTTTTAATCGAGAATAATTATACTAGTACGTTTGTCTTCTAGGATGCTAGATACACATGCTAGAAACTATCGAGTTTACGTTATTTCCACAAATTTCCGACAGAGAAAAATAAAGTACTCTGTTAGACAGATGGAGAGCCATACAAATCAAATCGGACATTACATTCGGATGGACATACTAATATATTTCAAGATTTAAGTTGCCAAGTTGACACTTTTACATACGTATGAAATTAGCTGTATGAACCGATCGAGACATGCCAACTTCAAAGTCCACGTGGCATATTGTGTTGAAGAAACATCGTCACATTGCGTGACGCAAAGGAAGAACTAATTAATATATAGCACTGCTTCGCCGTGTTTGATATGAAGCCCCATCAGAAGTGATGCACTACACTGCTCCAATTTGCCTTGCTGGAATTGTGGCGCCACCTGAGGATAAAGTGAAGGGAAGATAATTACACAATGCCCCTGTCATCGTTAGTGATTCTTTCGATTTGAACTCGAGGTCTACTGGAAGTGCGGACCCAAAGTGTAACCGTCAGGGTATTGCATATAAAATATAGCCCACTTCCGCCTTGTTTAGTACATGAGTAAATCACAGGACATTTGTATGCATACCAGTGTACATGTACTTACATACCGGACATAGATGGTCACATATACAATGATGCTTATACCGCTTCCGTTGCGCAGTGGTTGGAGCGTCGGCCCTGAGAGCGGAAAGTCCATACCAAAAGACTTTAAACGATGGTACTTGTTGTTCCCCTGCTTGGCGCTCAGTATAAAAGGGGCAAAGCAAGGACTGCTCTGAGTTAGTATACTGCTTGAATGGAGTATCCATGTCCTAACTCCTGAATGATATTCCAGTGAACTAGCACTATACAAACTGGTGAAATAACCAGCAGTCATATATACATACACTCCCTGCATACACTACATACAAGCCGTGATACGAGCACGTTCTTGAAAGCGGCTTTAAACCCAATTAAAAACAACAACAATAACAACAACAACAACAACAACAACTGATGCTTGCTAACATGCACTCTAATCCATCAAACGTATATTATGAATGTCATAGTAAAACGCCTACTTCTTAACTGCACTCATCCGTTAAAGAAATGGTTTATTTTATGTAATGGGGCATGACAAACGTAAGTGTAAACTTGTGGAGGCTTCGCTATTTTTCTTCATTATATTCAGAGTTTTAATTCATCCCTACCTTTGAAAGGCATAATACAACGCAAATGGTTTGCTTTTAATTTGTTTCTACGAATAGTGTTCGTGTAATTACTAGGTAGACAAAGTCTATGGCAGGCAAGCGGGTCGAACTGCTCTGTTGCAGTCTTCGTTAGCAACGTTTCCCAATGTTCTTTTATTATCTTGAAGCTATATTATTCGTGAACTGCCGTTGTGCGTAATACAATGCAATTGCAATTACGTCGCATCGATCTTATTTCAATGGCAGAGTACATCAGCTGCCAGCAGAAGACAGTGTTGGTTGTTGTATTCCTACACCTGACCTGATCACACACACACACACACACACACACACACACACACACACAGGCATATTGTGAACATTCCGCGCAGTCTGACTTCAATTCTTGGTCTGTTTAACCATCATAAACGTCGTGAAGAACCTTTGATCCTCTACGGACAGTACGATTAGTTACTGAACTGTTAAATGATGGAACTATACCTCGTATGCTATACGGATCGATGGTTCCCCTCACGGATGATACATTTCTTCTCAGAAACATATCTAGAATTATTTGATACATCAAGTTCTAGTCTAAATCATACTTAAAGTTCGAGAGTTACGGACCAGCGAGCTAAATACTAGTAGTCAACACGTTACATACAGATGCACAGTTACATGTCACAGACAGCGCTATAGATTCAATACTATGCTACAACCATATCTCGCTATATGGTACAGCGAACCCGGGAGTCAATATCCTACAACAAGCGTATTCATTCATTCATTGTACCTACTGTGCAGTACAATGTATATGGTACAGCGAGCTTTAGAGTCAACATGCTACAGACAAATCAACTCAATATCGTGCAGAAAGCTGTATATTAATATGTTCCTGCGAACCCTCGGTTCAATATGCTACGAACAGGAGATATAAAGGTATACTAATTATATAGCAAGCGATAGTCATTATGATACACCGACCTCTGTAGTAAATATGATACAGAATACATTTTTTCCCCCTCGCATATCACGACGAAAAGACACAATTTAAAACATGGCTGATTCCAACTGGACAATAGAAGTACATGTAGTAATTGTCCTCGTGTACTAGTATGTTAAGGGATTTCTAGCATTTCGCACTAGGGTTAGTGTTAGTGTTCTAGCAAACCCATTCTTCCCTGTTCGTTAGATTTCATGGCTTTCCAATAATACTGAGCGATATCTATTCATTTATATTTTCTCTATTAAAACCTGTATGCCATAAAACGAGAGAATGTTCTAGGTTTTATATGAAATGAATATTCAAGAAAATCAATTCTTATATCGTAAACAGAAGCCTAAGTCATAAACCAAGCTCGCCCTGATATTGCTTTGAGATTGTATCAATGGTTGTATAGACGCACGAGCACCAGGTTTGAATGGGGAGATACAACTAGCTTTTATTTATACCCGTGTTGACTTCACTGACATACTTAATCACTGGTATATCTGCCCATTGTGCCAACATCTGATTGGACTGACTTTATAGGGAGGCACTAGCTAGAAGGCACTTCATTGGATGAATGATTGACGATAAACATGCCAAATCTAGATTCTCATTGTACACACACTGGATAGCAGACTATGCGTATTGGTTGCGTTTCGTTCTCAACACGAATACTGACTTACAGTCAGTTAAGGAGATAACATCGGGATAATACTAATACATACTAATACACACAATGCGTCTAAGGCTATGCATGCTGACTACTTATAAATACTGATTTACCTAGTTTTCTCTCAACAATGTGGTGATCGCTGATCTCTGCACATTTCATAGCGAAAATGTTCTGTTGTTCCCTAAGAATTGTTGTCTGCAAATGACATATCTTTATTCGAAGAGACACGTCCTGTATCTGTTCCGCACATACTGTTGCAGTAAGCCTGCGAACGTTCTGTTAATGTCGAAACCGGGACGTTACAGTTGCACCGTGAGAGCATACATCGCATCTTATCATAAGCCAATCGGAAAACCTTTCCTGGATATTAATGACACGAAGCCCAAGGCGAAGTGTTTCCTGGTTGCAGTTGCTATGGACACCGTAATTATGACACCAAATTCGATTCTATGCTACACGTGAAACATGCAATTCGTAGCATGATATCTGATGTGGAATAAGTTTAATACTGTATATTCTCTATCTATCTAAGTGGAACTTGATTTGTATGTTTATTTTGCGACACATTATTTTTGTCCATGACTAACATACTGCATGCAGTGTGTACTGTCTGCATATCTCTGGTGGCCTAACAGGCGACGATCCTACCGTCACAGTCGCACACCGTGAAATTGCGTGTCAAACACGGACAACTTCAATGCGTAGAAATACACGGAGAGGAAGTTACGACCCGGCTTAAGTACACACTGAGATGGAGTAGTCATCCGCGGTAAAAATATAGGAACCTCGGTAGAACGGCATGTCTAGTTTATTGCAACAGTACTTTTGAAGCTGTAGTTATTTACGGAAAACAATTCGGAACAAATCGGAACGTACTTATTTCGCTGTCGGAGTAATAGTCCGACTCGTGATGTACGATGTTCCCCAACACGTGCGTCCCGCGTGCTTTCATAAAGCCAACTCGTGTTAAAGTCTCCTAAAACGATGTAATTTCCTGCTGGCTTGTGGACTCTGATTTCCAGCCGTCGCCAAATTGCGGCCATCATCAGCTGCTCGAAGACGTAACAGCCGCAAAGTCTAAATTACAACAATAATGACGGCGTGTACAATGCCTGGCTGGCCTGGGAGATTATAATTACACGGGATTTCAAGTTGCCCGTACGCATGCGCAGTGGAGTGAGGTGAGCTTCATATAGCTCTACGTCATCTGATGTGGTCCCATGACAGTTGAAAAACGAGGTGTACAAAGACTTTGTAGATGTAACGAAATCACTCTTACGCGTATTGTGAGGCAATGTATATAATATTATCATACATTTATATACTAGTAATTATATACTTGGCCTATTGCAGGGGGACCTGCTTACCCCAGTTTCATGTTATGATATAGTTATAAATACACCGACACGTCCACGGTGTGTAATGTCCTTGCTGATATTGGGGGAGTCTAACCAGCAAAGAATGGCAAGCCAGTGAAATGAATGTTTGATAGAAAACCAACTCAATAAGCTGTAGCAAATATGACATCCAGAGTTATTCTCTGTGGTTATACTCTGGTGTTATCTTCTGGAGTTATTATATAGAGTTACCATCTAGTTATTATCTGTGGCTATACTCTGGTGTTATCTTCTGGGGTTATTCTATATAGTTACCCTCTAGTTATTCTCTGGAGTTATTCTTCTGTAGATATTCTATATAGTTATTCTCTAGAATTATATCTGTGTGGTGATAATCTGGTGTTATCTACTGGAGTGATGCTCTAGTTATCCTCTAAAGTTACTCTGCGGTTATCCCCTCGAGTTGCCCTCTAGATGTATTCTCTGGAGCTATTCTTTGGAGTTATTCTCTGATTCACAGAAATTGATCTTGCATAACTGTTGATAGCGGATATTTCAGATACTCGCATGACATGTTGGGTATGTGTGCTAAAATAGTTGCTGTATCTACAATACTTCAAAGATTGTGGATCTTGTCTACATGCTGATGAGGCGTGCTAAACGTAATCCAGTCTGTAGGCTCCACATTCTGGACGCCACTGCATAGCATTCTGTACTGTCTAACTGAATAAAGCTTGATGCCTTATAACTTACTAGTACATAATATTCCCCTTTGGGGTTACAGCCATTCCCCTTAACACTGCCACTGCACATCTATCTGCCTATCTATATGTCTATCTATCCTTAGGAGACGCACACTCTTCAACCTGGGAACACCATCACACGTGTCTACTATTTCATATAGGACCCAATGTCCAATGGCGTTGGAAAATAAAAAGAGAACAGAATGCAAATTAAAAATATTGCACTGTGATGAGACAATTACTCGGCGTGTTATTAAGTCTCCGGAACCATTTGGTTTCGCATTCATTATTACGGCTCAGAGCTAAAATGAGTAACATTTGTGTTTGAATAAAAGTTCACGACCGGAGCTGTGCGCTCAAGGGTACACGTACGGTACTGCGAACATTAATCACCATCTTTTTTAGCTATATTGTTGTTGACCCCGCTGGCCTTGTCTCCAGGGAGGAAGGGTGGGGGGTTAGGCCAGCATCCACCCCGCTGCGAGCACAAGAGGTTTTGTTTTTAGCAGGCGACCTCAGCAATGAGTCTTTGAGTGGCTTCTGCTGTGAGTTATCCCTCTCGATGGAAACCCCTCGCTCGCAAGGACGTACAATGGAGCTGGATGCAGCCGCCACTTCGAGACATTTCTTTGTCCACAAGCCAGTTATTAAGCAATGGCTGCATTGCCTCTCAAACTTTAATAATGGACAGATTTATCAAGGCGAGCGAGCGGCTCCGGGATAGCTTGAAGCTTTCTTCGCAACGCGACATTACTTCGAGAACATTGTCTCCGATCCTCAGAGGAACAAATGACAGTTGCGTCATGTACCATAGAAATGTCGACTCCACAATTAAAACGTAATGATGTGATTGTGTTCGCGCTGTGTGCGACCAGCATACCCTAAATCAACACGCCCAGGCTATTAATTAAATATGCGACACAAAGGCACATGTACAATTAAAAATGTGATATAATCAGTTTAGTTATGGAGGGATGTGGCTTTGAATATTTGCCCCGAAGAGAAGTCAAATACCTCTCAGATTGAAAATTCTATATAATTATGTCGCCTTTGTGAACATCTTTTTTTTTCTCTGTTTTAGCATTTTATGGGTGATTACCATTGCTAGGGTGCTTTGGTGTCACGTAATTGAGCAATGATGAACTATTAAGGCAAGCACATTAATGAACTGATGTAAAAAAACAACGAAAATAGGCACTGAGAGACAGACACATGCAATGAAGCCAGGGATACATATATTGCTATGATGAAGAGTGCTACCCAATCTAGGTTGTTGTTGTTAATTGGGGTTTAAAGCCGCGTTCAAGAACGAGCTCATATCACGGCTTGTATGCAGTGTATGCATGTGTGTATGCGTACATGTATATGACTGTTTGTGCCAGTCTGGGTATTTCACCAGTCTTTATAGTGCTAGTTCACTGGAATATCATTCCGCAGTTAGAACAATGGATACTCCACTCAGACACAGTATACTGACTCCGAGACGACCAGTCCTTGCTTTAGCCCTTTTATTGCTGAGCGCCAAGCAGGGAAACAGCAAGTATAAACCCAAGCATGGAACCCACGACCATCCGCTCTCCGGGTACACGCTTTAACCACTGCGCCACAGAGGCGGCCTCGATCCCCGCCAGGAAGATGAGAACATACATGTACACTGGAATGCAGATAGTTCCAGCAAAATACGAAGCGCCTGTACAATGTCTCCGGTCCTATAGTGTCACTAATTCTATGGGTTACGTTACGCATAGCTATTACAATGGCCCACTCTAACTAAATACCACGCCTCGTTAATATTACACTTCCAGATCTACAAAATATATGTGTACACACGGTACACACATCGCTTCATACCTACATGTAAGGACTTAATATACCATTGGCGTAGCTATACGCAATGTACTCTTGTGAGATTTTTTAATGAGTGGCTTACTATGAGAATGCATGACATACATGTAGCTTATTTTCACATTTGGGTTTTCTGTGAGTATGGTTCATAGGTAGCTAGATATCTAATTAATATAGCGTATCACTAGCCACAATAGGCTATAGCCATAGTAATAACGAGGCATAATTATTGCAGCAAATTAATCAAAATGTCGATTACCAGTATCTAAACGGTTAATTTGATTCTATAATGACAGCTAGCTACGATATGTATCCCTATACTATACAGCACCTTTATTTTGAGCCCATGAACTGTAGAACACAGTGTACATGTAGGTTTAGTTCCATGTTTGTTTTTCGGTTGTTCTGTTGGATATAGATAATACTGTATACTGTACGAACTTCTAGAAATTATGAAATTATGAAATTGACGGACACACCGTCCCAGTGTTCGAATTACAAGGGGGTACGGGGGTCTTCTGAAACTCTGCAATATTAAAGGTATCTGTTTGACCCCCCTGAACATTATATATTTGACCACCTTTAACATTGGGCCTATGGAGAATGACCCCATTATTATTTTCTTTATTTCGAACAATGTTGGACCGCCGTTATGTATGTCATGAACTGTGATGACCAGAGGCTATCACGGTTATCGGTATGTAGTTGTTTTGGTTTCTTGGATACTGTGGGAATATACACATAGCTATCCAGTGTTGTTTACATAATTATACAACAAAGGCAATTTAAAGCACGGATACAAAACAATGGTAGAACTACTGTATATACTAATATTTAAATATCGGGAATCTCTTCAAATAACGGGAAATGATTGCTGCTTCAACTACACTTCCGGTGACCCCCAGACTGGCTTGTTGTTTAGAATGCATGGACGTTTGATCATGCTACGTTTGAGAACAACCGCACAATTAATCCTTCTACGATTCTACCATTCGTGACATCACCCGCTGAAATTGGATGGTCATAATACACTCCATTCATCCGCTCTGACTAGAAACCATCTTTAAGCAAAACTGGGTGAAGTATCGAACAAGTTAACATTGGTTCAAGAGAAACGACCCATCGTCTGCGTATCAGGTAATATGGCGACAGGGGTTACATATATTTTGTTTAGACTGTGAAACGCGAGCAGACCTTGTACCAATATGCAAAGTAGCGTTATGGGCGGAGAGAAGACACTGATAAAATATATATGATGGCATCTCAAAAATAGATGCCTCTCTTCCGTTTCCATTAGCCGGCGGCGGACTGATTATTACGAAATTCTGCAGATTGCTTTCCACCTCCGCGTCCCCTGGCGGTTTTCTAATAACAACCATTCATTACAGCAGGAAAAAACACTCCCTGTGTGGCTTTTTTGTCCCTCACGTGTTATTTGCAATGCTGACAGTTTTCCGTGACATGCGACTCTGTGTCTAGAAATGCACCAGCGGAAGCGATTAGAAATTGTGGCTCGGGTATTTCCAATGACGTCACTTCCATATACCAGTGGGTAGAGTATACAGCGAGTCGCATGCCATGACCCCGTACTGTAGTACACGACGATGCTGCATCGAAAGAAAATTAGGCTTGACGACAATGATCATGGTGCAACGTACACACAAAGTCCAAATTGGCGCAGCCTGTTAAAAAAATAAATCATCATCAACAGATTTCGTATCGGTATTTCAGACGTCATAATATTATGTATCCATTGGGATTATATACATACCGTCTATACATTTGAAGAAATATTAGATGGAGGTCTTAATGTGTTCCGTCGACCCCTTCAAACAGATTAATGCGTTATATTCCGCATATCGATTCCATTAATGTATCTATATAGAGATTCATCTCTCCGATTGCCGTATACACTGTACATCTATTCTGACTACGTTCAGCTATATTGGTTAATACAAATAGTACCTACTTTCGGCGTGAATGTCTGTTTAAACACGGCAATGCTTTATTACAGACCCAGTGACACTGTCTTCCATAGGGGCCACATAGACGAGATAGATACTGGAACGAAAGGCCCATCCTTCATTTCTCAATGGAGGTAGATAAACACTGGTGGGCATATTTCATGAATATAAAACGAAATGTGCATCCGAAAGGCACTTGTCAGAGCTAAATGGAACACTTGTGCATTTCTTCTCGTGAAGGGGCGAGTTTTATTTGGATGAAATTTGGTTTGAGAAAGTAACACATCCAATGTAATTCTAGTATGACACTTTGACAGGTTCTATTTGCAATGCGTGTACGTCATATTTCTTTTGTTCCTCTACGATGAATCAGGGCCAAGGGCCATACTTCACATTGATAGATTCATTACATATATCGTTATTACACCAAACCGAATCGACCTATCTATCCCAAGGACACCCTCCAATGTAACCGCAACCCAGTCATACCGACAGAAAAACCCCACCCACCAAACCCAAATCCCGAATAAACTGAAATTCAAAGTCTCACTGAAACCCATTCACAAACTCATACTAACCTCGTACCTTCTCACAATGCAAATAGTACCGTATCACCACAACCACACAACCATCCACATCCCCCAAATCCACCCAATTAACCTACCTAGAACACCACAACCCATCCCAAATAACACAATTCATCTCCGAGTCAGTCACATCTACCAGACTTGCAGCCAGGGCGTAATACATAGCCATGTTGATGCAAGTAATCAAATGCGTATGAAACTATAATGGATTATAGACGACATTGAAGTGTAGCGACGCTGTATTTGCTGTACGTCGATCACAGGAGTATGCGAGTTGAGATTGCGACAATCCACGGCTTGCCCCGATGATGGTCTAATGATTAAGTGTCCTACTCTCTGGAGTTCTCCATTCAGTCGATCCCATGTCAACATCTCTCCGCACGAGCTTCTGGCGCGTGATTATTACGCTACTTTTCGCGTGAAATATTTGTGTGCTTAGGAACTCTAACTAGAGTTTAAATGACGTTATATCTTTTGTCGCGGACAGTGACTTATAACCGGAGTGATGGGGCAATTTAGCTGGTAGCGGAGTAGTCTCGAGTCAATGCTGGGAAATCAATGGACGATCTGAGCCTCGAGAGCCGTCAGGAACGGAACTAGGAAAGGGAGGTAGCTGATGATATACTAGATACATGTACCTTCCAGGCAGGTTCTGCCGACATTCTGGATACCTGCATACAAGCATGGTATCATTTGGTATCATTTGGATTACAGTATTCAGCATCAATAAGTTGGAACAGTTAACCTGATTACCTGAACAACTCTTCTATACACAAATGTTTCAATTCCCATTTCAAGACCCATCTTTTCAAGAAATACTATGAGTTGTATGGCCACTGTATTGCTAGCATGCTCTGGAGACGTTTTAGTGTCATACATATAGATATGCGCATACATTACATAGTATCTAGTGTGGAGTTTGGCGCTATATAAATGGACATTATATTCTCATGTCGGCCATCGTTGCGACGTCCTCATTGTTGTGCAAGAAGACTACCAGCGAACAGATATCGAAGACAAAGTTACGGATATACACTAATTGCTGTTTTTTTCAAATAGACATATGAAGTGGCTTCAGTTGGTTTGAAAGAGGAGCATTGAAAGTATCGCTAATTTTATATGACGGGTGGATGTGTTCTCACACAAACTTTCTTCGGACATAAACACATTTTTAGTTATTCTAAGAATCGTGAACAACATAATCCAAATACTAGTATACGAGAACAGACAATGTTTCTTGTCACGATAACAACGCTTTCGTTATCTGTAGCACTTGTTTACCACATGTCTGATAACATGCACACGATTAATTATGAAATAATCTATTTCCTGTAGCCAAATACGAATTGACAACATGTGTATATGCATATAATTCTATTTGGCTAGCAGTTTATCAACTCGGTGAAAATCCAGAGCTGGGATTTACACGTTGTAAAAATAAGAATCGTCTTTATTTCCTCCATTAATATCGGAGAGTGTACACAGGTGAGATTAGACTAAATTACATCAGATACCTGGTCTGTAACATTCCGCATTCTCTCTCACAATTTCACTTGAACAAAACGTTCGGTATCTCAGTCAATCAGGCGCCATTACGTAACGTCCGAACACAGATCGCGGGTTTATTTTAAGCAGAATTGATGAAGGAAGCCTTGCCGATAACCGCCGTATCGAACCGAGTAACGCTGCACTATCAGTAATGAATGAAAACAAGCCCGGAACGGGACTTGACGCCGGATCCCAGACTTACCAGGTCCTGTCTACAGACGTGTATGATGAAGACCTCCAGATCACGTCGCGGAGCCTTCAGACAGCCAATCCAGTTTACCTGACAGTGTTTATAGACGTTTCTATATTACTACGTCTTCCAGCTCTAGGGGTTTACAGATTGGACAGTTAAGCATGGTCACGGGCGGATCTATTTAGAGACAAACTTATTTGAAAGTGGAGTAGTAGATTTCAATCGGGTTAGAAGTGTTCAGGAATTATTTTTTTTTCGAAATGAAGTGGAATTCAATTTGTATGTTTTGACCTGCCGTTTGCAAACTAATTGATATTACTCACACTACGCTTCACGTCTGAATAATGGATGTGTAGAAGATTAACTTTAATAGTTAACACACTTCCACTGCTGTATAGACTTGCATTATCGTGTTACTAATTTTCGCCCAATGCACATTACCCATCTCTCTCTCTCTCGCTCTCTCTCTCTATCTCTCTCTTTCTCTCTCTCTCTCTCTATGTATGTGTGTGTGTATATATATTTCTTACACCGCGGGTGAAGAGATCACTATGTGTTATTTATGGTAACACACACTGGTA
>JAULBO010199822.1:0-12620 GCA_032355325.1 Clypeosectus delectus
ATATTTTTTTACTAACTTCTAATATTATATAGAAAAATAAAAAAAATAAAAAAGAATACATGCAAGTATGATCTTGCCCCTTTAATCCCATCTAATATTCATGAACAGCTATTATTTAATAGATGTTTTCTTTCAATCAGTACTACTGTATTATAATTTATATCATGGCACTACAACATCCAAGTCTTAACAAATTTAGCATACATGTCTGAACCCAAGGTTCAGCAAATGCTGGTGAAATGTCAGATTTTCAAATAATCCCCGGGCCCCAAGTCAAATTATGAAAGTCGTCACTCCTCTTTTATTTTTTCTTCCAAACTTCCGCCCCTTCATGCAAACCCACGTCACTGTGACCCTCTAGTCAACAGCTGCTGGAATCTGTTGGTTATTTGCAGCGAGGTGTCTATGAACCGCTCTACGCAATTGGTCAGACACGTCTCAGTCCGACTGTCCAGTTTGTCCCGTGGTTTGTCAACGCACGTTTCCCAGCAAACGTCTGCCAGTTTGTGTATCTGTGCTTGGAACTGAGCTTTCTGCGACTCCATCTGGATGAAATGGGCCATCTCGGGATCGGTGCCCTCAGGCATCGCAGGATTTGAGTCGAACGACATAGTCCACGTCGTCTACGCAGGCGTGGGGATTGGACGAGCCTCTCAAAACTGGGCCTGACACAGCAAGGGAGAGAAAAGAAAAGAAATAATAACATAAAGCATCCATTCGGGGATTGATTAGCCCGTTTGAATTCACAAGTTCGTTCACCGTGACATTAATCTCAATAATCACTCTCACTGAATCGTAACAAACTAAATTTTCACTCGCCCTTTACTGGCTTTAGTCAGATTGTGTAGATTTCATCGAAGAATTTTTACTTTTAGTTTGATAATTTCAGGTTTTATGGTATCTAGTATGGAAATAGATATTTTTCAATATTATACAGTAAGGGTGTTAATGTGTCCTTTCATATTTAGAAGCTCAAAATGTAATAAATTACTGATTTAATAGAGCCTTAGAGTTAGAGGGCGATTCAGAAATTGCATCATTATCTTCAACATCAAGATCCAACAACCATTTATCTTGGCGACGTTCCTAGGCCGCAGTATTCTAACTATCATATAACACCACAAATCCACATCCAAAGCAAATAATTATATAGATTCTAGTAGCTTAAGTAGAGTTCAAATTCAAAACGAAGGTCAATCAACTAAATGGTCACGAAAATTGAGGTACTCACTACTGATATCAACATTCGCTGTTAGTAACCAACTCCGCAAAAAAAAAGCAACAATAGTTAATGGCATATTCATCAAAACAGTGAGTTCCAGTTCATTGAATGACACAGCTACATCATAGCGCTGTGGCTCTTACCTATGCACAGATAAATTCAGTTGCGGTGAGGTTTAGCGTGATGCACCATGCAATGTTCGTTCGAAATATTTCGGACTGGTATACTGTCTTTCGATGTATGTATCGTCGCAAACTACAAAGTTGTAGAACCATTTCAGAATATTCCGGAAGTAGCTCTGAATATCACGTGATCATGTCGACCTCTGACCTATGGATAGTAAACAATAGCACGTGCTGAAATAAGCTGAGAGTCCGAGAAGCATAGAGCATATCGGCCTAGTGTTGAAAGAGAAAGATGAGTTTGACGAAAGATACTCATATCAAAGGGAAGGAAAGAGCTGTAGCCCGTATTGAGCAATGGGTCTACGACGTAACTGGCAGTGGAATCGACCGTTTAATATCTGAATTTCCTGGTTCCATGAGACATTTTGATTTTCATTTCGAAAGTCAGAAGATGGTTTCGAAATGGCTCGCAGAGAAAAGGCATCTCATGACTTTGCGAAACGTGAAACTGATTAACGTCGTTAGAGGTCATCAGAGATTCCGAAGACATGTTGTCACACCTGAGTCTTCAGTCTTTTCAACGTACCATAAAATTAGCAGTTCCGACGAATGCATGCGCACCAGCTCTGCTTCAGCCTCAGGTCAACAAAGAACATCCCATTCTGAAGTCAGTTTGATGGGAAATCGCGGGTCCAGAGCACGAAACAGTCGTCGGTCTTTGCCACACATCACAGGATCCAGGCAGAATGTGGAGCCCATCATCCACTCGTTAGAGTACGACGATGCACGTTCGAAAAGAGGTGCAGTGAAATCAGCCAACCACTCCCGTACGGGCGATACAAGTCCATCGCTTGGTGCGGAAGGGATGTCCGACTCAAACGAGAAGCTCACAATGTCGCGGAGTATGACATTAAACATGCTGCCTAGAAACGCTAAATCAAGGGTGAGCCTAGATCGAGACATTGTTCAGTCATTTATCGATCGATCGGTCCACTTATTAATTATGTATGCTGTTTGGATTGCATGTGCGTAGCATTTATCGGTATTATTATATAATGAATGAATGAATAATCTTTATTTCCTCCAATAGTTTCGGAGAGTACAATAGAATAGGTTGTATGGACTAGGGCATCATACTGCTAGCAATAGAGAATGAATAGTGGTTTTTTTTATAGGCTGCATGGAAAACTGGTGAAAACTATAACAAAGAATGTTATCACCATGACTTCGCACATTAGTTAATGTAGGTAAAAATCATCATTTAACAATGATCTAATTACAAATGAGTCACACTACACCATTGGAATGCTATCCAAACAAATAATAACAGTCCATGACATGGATTGGTGGATTTTCTCGGACCCCAATACACATACAGTCAACTCCCACTGTGTCGAGCTCTGTTGTATCGATATTCATGCATGTCGAACCAAGCACTCGGTCCCGAGGTGTCCTTCTATATTCACATAATATATTCTCTTGTCTCGATAGTCACGATGTGTCGATATTATACATAATTATGTCCACCGAGGTTCGACACATTTTAGAATGGGTTTTAGGAGCTAGGACATTATACTGCTAGCAATACTGAGAATACATAGTGTTGTTAGACAACACGGAAAAATGGTGAAAATTATGACAACGAATGTTATCACCATGACTTCGGACATTAGTAAATGTAGGCCAAATAAAAATCACAATTAAACATGAACTAATAAAGAATGAGTCACAATAGACCATTGGAATGCTATTATGAAATTCAGAATATGATCCAGACCATGTAGAAATGCAAAACAATAATATTATTGTGATGATGTAATTAGCATCCAATCAAATAATTACAGTCCGTGACATAGATTATCCATATTTCTGATTCTATTGTAACGTAGTTGTTGTGTTAAGCGTTTTCACGATGTGGCCTATTTTCGGCAGACCGGACCCACTATATATATTTATATATATATATATATATAAATATAATAGGCATAGGGGCCTACATGCCCACACATAGAAAGGAACGTAATTTTTTTAATGCATTATTTATTCACAGCAAAGATCCCGCCGAGATAGCTTCAGTTCAGAAACTGGCTCCATAAGAGCAGCCATAGAGTTTCGTAAATCGCCCGAAACAGGAAGTCCTAGCGAGTCTCCAGAGGCGGAAGCACCCCAGCTTGACTACACCTACCAGGGAAACGCGCCAAGACTCGTTCGATTCTTGAAGAAGATACTGATCATTGTGACCTTGTTTAAATGCACCAGTCGTCAACTGCGGTGTAAGTACTATGTGGAGAGGAAGCTGTACGAGATCAAAGGAGAAGACGGAGAAGCCCTGATCTTCAATCCGTACCAGTTCTCTAGGTTCAGCGGCTCTCTGTCCTCGGATGCGAGGAAGGCTCTGGAAAAGCGCCCAGGAACGAGGAGTCCACACGAAATCAACACAATCATGGTATACTTAAAGGCATATTATCAAGGATTATAAGTTGTCGTTTTGGAGCAAATTGGAGTTAAAAATGCAAAGTACATGCAAATAGCATACGTCACGAATTTAGGTGATCACCTTTTTTTGGGGTAGGTGTCTTTGGATAGGAAATAGATGTACATGTCACACAATCTGAAAAATATCTCACATGTCGGGGAAAGATTGGTCTTTCAGATTATGCAAGAAACCCGATAGTTACCATTTCTTCCTATGCAAATATGAAGCTGCCTCTTTAAGCTGCCTCGTTATTTCCATCATTATTCTTGTTACAGGACGTTATCAACAGGTTGCCCGCGTTTGACACCTACAGCATGGGTTTGAAAAAAGGTTTAGCAGACCGTTTCGTGTGCGATTATTTACAAGCCGGGCGCGTGGTCAGCAAGCAAGGTCACGCAGGCGTCTGCTCCTACTTTGTCGTATCGGGTATCCTCTGTTCCTACTTCTCGGAGACGGACCCCAAGACAGGTGAGATGCCGCGTTGTGTAGACTAGACTAGATTGACTATAGTTTACGTCCATGCATACACGATGCTAATTTAATAAATGCAGGGGACACTGTATTATAGTCATGTAGCCAATGCTAAATTTTAATCTAATGGTTAACTTGTGTTTTGTTGATCAGTTTTGTGAAGATAATCAGGCAAAAATGGCGGCAGGATTGTTATACGATGGCGCCGCCATGTTGAAAGCACGTTCCATCACAACAACGAATTATCAGTTTAGAGAAATATCTAAAGTTGGAGCTTCCTTGTATGTGACTGCAGTTCATTGCAATTTACAACTTCCGGTTTGAACGGAGCCTTGTCATAATAACCATTGTATGTTGATAGGTCGTCAGTTCGTCACATACCTGCCGGATATGATGACCGGAACCACGTTTGGGGGAGTGGCTTTAGTCCGAGAAATGAAGAGAACGATTACAGTAATTTGTAAAAGTTCGTATTGGGATTAAATATTCGTGACAAAATGTAATGCTTTCGTATATGATCGATAGACTATTAGTGAAATTATAACAATTCGACATAATATTCGGGCATTACATGACGGTCACATTTCAACTATGAATACCGGAAGGGACTTGGTAAAGGACGAAAAGCGAGTTCAGAGCTCCCGTTATTATCTTTCCGCTAGCGGCAACACTATATTTATAAGTATGATTTATTCTAAGTGTTATAGGAGAGCAGGATACGCTGTGATATCCTAGTTAACCAACATTTATTGCAAAATTTACTAGTACTGCGTCTCGTGGCTCTTGCCGTAAACAAAGTTTGTGAAGGTTTTCCTTCAAAATAGACAACTATAGAGCGCCTTATTGTCACTGAATATGCATAACCTATGCTTAGACAAGACGGGTAGACGCCGCTAAACGGTTTCCTCTCATAGCACACGCTGCATTACATGTAGTGTGACATCCTGCCACTGTCGTACTGCACTTCTTTGTCGTAGGCGACTGTGAGCTGTTGGTTCTCAACAGAGATGATTTGAATGAGGCCACTCGACTGGTGTTACAACAGGAGTGGGACAACAAATACAATTTCTGGCGAGGGTTGCCGGAATTCCGCACCTGGGAGGATGAAGATTGTAGGACACTGTCGGATCATTCAAAGATTTGCCACTACAAGCACAACGAGGTACGAATGTTAAACGTCGGTTAACACATCTGCGAATTATAGCTGTGGGTATTGGTAGAATTTCTGGAAACTGAATGTAAATGTCGAACGTAGTAAACGATTCCTGGATGTCAGTAATAATTGGCCAAAATTCAATTAATTAGTACTGCATTGTTCTTGGGCTGCACAGGTCATTGCTAGCGCGGAGACGGGTGGTAGTAACCTCATCCAATTCATCTTGGTGGGCAGGTGTCGTGTCATCAAACGGATGCCAACGATACGTCCCAAGCATTTGCCTGCGCTTCATGCGGACATGTTGAGGCCTGCACATATGTGCTACGAACAAGAGTATCGGTCACTTCCGGTAGCATCGAACAACGTCATGATCACCTACTTGAAGTCTGGCGACAACATAGCATTAGGTGAGAACACACCCGGTGAAAGCTGTAACTGCTACAACGAAGTCAGACTGTTCCAGCACCTGCAGTGTACGTAAGCCACCATTGTTTCGATTATGCAGTGGTATGGCAATACTTAGATACAAGAGAGATATTTGGTCTATGTCATCACACAGACGTACCGGCAAGACGTCACAGGCATTGCAGATACTTAATATTATGGATGTCTCTAAATGTCACATAATATAGGTATCCAATATGTCACATCTTTGATAGTCTGGATGTCACAATTAGGCAATGCCATCTCTAAATGTCACATAGACATAGGTATTGAAGATGACACAACCATGATAGTATGGATGTCACAAAGTCGAGGTTGTATACAGGAATCTAGTGACATTTAATAAGTTGTTTGGATCTATCATTGACAGTAACAAATCATATTTATAATGTAAGGTAATTATAGTTTAATGGAGGCAGTCACAATTTGTCAAATAGGAAGTTTTTAGACATCACATATTATGGTATGTCACTCTGCAGGATAGATTGCACATATAAAATACTAGTATGTAACTTGTATATAATTATATTGTCATGAAAAGAAATATGTAAAAGACTACATCATGGTTTTAAAGTCCAATTTCCAATATAGTTTTCATTTCCTTCTAATAATGTTAGCATTTTGTATTGTTAAACAATATTCGCGATTATTTATATTAACAGAGATTCCTGTGTGTGACAGTGCGCTCACTGGTCAATCAATACAACTTGTGATACATGTCACAACAGGCGTAGCCACGTGATAAGCTGCGTCATTGCTTGTTCTTAGGTGGCGGCGCTGAGGCGTGTATGGATAGTGCCATCATAGAATTGTAATGATGCCACAATAATCAATATTATCCAATCCTGTTATTGTGACTTCAAAACTGCAAACCTTTACAGCTGCTGGCATGACCCAATACTATGTGCATTATTTCACTGTGACTGTGTGTTTTTTTAAGAGTCGTGGTAGTGTGTACATTATTATTTTGACACAAGCAAACTAAATTGACTTCTACAATAATATAATATATCAATTGTCAGTGGCCTTTAAACTGAATATTTATATATTTCCTTGCAGGTAACGGGTGACAATTGACTGTATGGCATACCGGATGGCCATAAGCTGCTGATAATATCTCCCATGATATAGAACCTATCAGGGGCGTCGACCTGGTTCCCTATGTCCTCCGAATATCGAGAGGACACAGGGAACCGGGCTGCCTACGAAGTGTACTCGGAGGACATTTCAAGGCAGTATTAATGTCCAAATGTGCAAATTTAAATATCGGAAAAAGCAAAATATGTAAAATCAAGTATACGCACACGTTGAGTACACTGCGTATAGGTAGCTCTACGCCAATGCCTATTATAGAGATTTAAAAACTACGAGTTTGTGTCATCTTGATTTTACGACACAAATTCTATTATAAATTAAGGTTAAGCAACAAATCAATCAATCAATATATAAGTTAATATTTCCCGAGCGAGAGCAAGATAACTAAAATATACTTTGTAAGAATGGGGTTCGTAAAATCAATATGACACCAGCGAAGCGAGTGAGTTAATTTCTTTATCCAACAACGATATTACCGCTATAAAGAATATTCATACAACTATAGAACAACATGGCATTGCGGATGAATATATATATAGACTCATCGACACCTAACATGTGGATTCAAAGTATTGAAATTCGCAGGAACAACTGCACATTGTGTTATTCATCATCTTCATCATGCAAATATGACAGTACTTGACAGAATAATTATTTGAAATACAATTTTATACGTACTAATAATGGCAACACTACAACTTTAAGTGGTGCCGACAATGTAAAATATAGTAAGAAATATCGTAGTAACTGGTGAAATACCCAGACAAATACACACATGCATACACTGCATACTTGTAAGCCGCATATGAGCACGTTCTTGAAAGCCCCAATTAACAATAACAACAATGACAGTAACATTAATGCTATGAATGAAATGGTAGTCTAGGTTGACAGCCCGGGAAAGTTAATGTGATGGGTCATGTAACGGACCAATGGAAATCAGTCCAGGTGGTATGTATACTACTGTGAACATATCAATATTTATGTCATGGGTTAATATTCTTCACATGAAAATGAACACTACTTCATTTTGTCATTTGGCATACAGAGGAAGACAGTGTTTTCACCTGTGCTAGGTTTTACTACCTTACCACATGTAATTGGTACTTGAATTTTGGATATACATAGAGATTATTACACGACTGTCTTTAGATATCGTCAATATTCTGCATTTGGGATATGCATAATACTTAATAGTGCTTATCCCCAAACCAGGATGTCGAAGATATCTATACAGACAGAAGGGTAATACTAGTAATTCTTTATCATGCAATGCCAATCTTAATCTAAGTTATATTAAGTAATAGTAAGCAATTAAGTTACTAGTATATTGGGACAAACTTTCAGAGGAATGTCCGGCACGGAATGCATAGCCGTCAGTCAAATGTGACATCTCCACGGACGATGCGAGTATAGACCCGAGTTAGCCATGGCCAACGGATAAACTCTGAGGTTTTATTATGCCGAGATCTTGACTCATTGCATCATAAAATGTAATGCATAATACATCATGTATGTGCATTATTGTATACTGGGTAATGTACACCATATTTTCACTTTCCAGGTAAAGGAATGGAAAACATATACATAGTAGCCAGTGGTAAAGTGTCATGCATTTACCTCAAGGCTGCTCAGTTTAAATACTTCGCCAGGAGAAAGAACCTCATTGGATTGTCAAAAGGAAATTTGCAACTGATGCCCAATGACAAAACCATCCTGTGCAACCTGATAGTAAGCAAGACTTGGAGCGAGTATAAAAAGAGGATCGTGGAGGAGATCATCAAAAGAAGGAATATAAATAACAGGGCCAGGCTGGAAGATGTGCCCATATCCATTCGTGCTGATCCCACCATTGTTTAGAGACATTCCGTTCCAGCAACCATTCAAAAAGATATTTCAATATTCTTCTCATTCCCCCTCCCCTTTAAATTCTTCCTTTTTTTCTCTCCATTTACTAGTATCTATATTTCAGACTTTCCACCATAGCTCTCTTCTGCTTCTTCTTCTCTCACTCCTCCATCTCCATCTGCCTTTCTGACAAAAAATACACTTGTTCTTTTATTCATTTTATGCGAAATCTTGCTCACGAAACAGTAACAGTCTACAGGTTTATTGTGTATGTATAACTTTTGACCACGCTCACGATCTTGCGATACGAGAGGATATCTGGCATTGGCGGAAATAGGTTACATACGGAACTGGGATGCCATCATGGTTGGGTGTACTTTAAGTCTAGTATTTTCATATTGTATATGGAAAATCTTTGATGTATTGCTATTTTTGCATTACCAGGGCTGCGTTCAGCGAAAATTACTTTTCAATACATATAACTACGTAGTAATACGGAAGCTATTCAGCCAACATTATGTACTACGTAGTAAAACATAGTAATAGTTTTCAATACAGGTTTGGAGGGTGTGGTGTTTGTATGAAATGCAACAGCGTGGTAACAACCGTATGTGCGCAGGAACACAGCGACTAACGTTCAGCGAACCACTAGTGTATGGAAAAGTAGCGTAGTGTAGTGTATTAAAAGTATTGTGCGCTGAACGCAGCCCGGATGATATTATATTATTATGAACATTTTATATGCTCTTTTGATAGTGACTTATAATTATTTTGATGTCAGGGCAACTTATTGGAACAATTTACCTTTCGAAAATTGACAAAATTGGCAATAAATGGAAAAGGGGTGATGGTACTATACTCATTCTTTTTCAAATTTTAGATGTAAATGTGATTTATTAGTAGGCCTACTAGTATGCCTGCATTGGGAATTGATGTAGTCAGAAAGTAAATGTATTCTTTTCTCTATGGTACTTTTTATTAATCGATGTCAGGATTACTTATTGCAAGGTGTTACCATTCAAAATTGAGGGCGAAAATGCTCATTGTACGTGATTATTGATTACGAATAAACGCCAGAAAAATAAATTATATTCCTGTAATAAAATATTCTCGTGATATTTGTAATCCACAATGTTTGGTATATAACAATAAATGGTTGTAAGAAGTGAATAAATGTATAACCATCTGCATATGTAACACTTTTGTCAGATTATTACACTTTGAATACCGGTAGACAGGGTGTAGACATTATATAGCTGTTCGTGGCCAAAATTTTATGAGTAAACGATAACTACACATTGTTGTTTCTGACTTCTTTATTTACACGCACGCATACACTCACCCAATTATATACATGGCTAGAGCATGCCAACAACACAGTAACACTGACAGAAGTACAATTGATGTTCTTAATTATTATTATTTTTAAAATAAAAATATCACTTGTAAGAATGATCTGCACTCCCAGGAATTTATTGCGAACCCCGACTAGACCCAATGTCTGTATCTCCCCTGGCAAGATGCAAGCTGGATCCGGTTCCGATTAGTGGGGTCCCGGGGCTCACTGACAGCAGCAACACAAAATGCGGTGAACAACTTGAATTACTTCCCTAAAAAGAGACTGCAAATGGTTCCTTGCTATTGATATTCAAACCTCCTAGATGCATTAACCGTCTCTTCCATTCTTCCATTTCCTGAAACTGTTCCTCAATCTGCATCAGGATCACTTCCTTGTCTTTCTGAGGTTACCATGCATACAAACAGACAGGTCGTATTGTTAATTAAAACCACATATTTGTCACATTTGTCCATTGCACTTTTACAGATTGCTACAAGGAGTACACTATTCTCCGAGCACGTTGGTTTTTGATGTACGCTTCCATTTTCTCGTGTCCCGTCTCGGGGGGTGGGTAGTAATGCTTGGGGGGTGGGCCCTCCCGAAGCCTCACAAAGTAGTGGCAGTATCGGTACTGGATAATTCCATACCTGCTCCGAGCATGCTTCCTCAAACCCTTGAATATTTTCCCATTACCAACAAACGAGTCCGCTGAAACCAATTTAAACATTTACAATAAGTAAACTAAAAGGAGAGGAAGGTCTTTTTTTGTATTGCACATGTTAGGTGACACATTACTTGTTAGCACACCAAATTACTGATAATAGTATATTGATGTTCACAAGGTTGATATTGCTGGATTAACTGTCTTCTAGCTGTAGGCAACCAAATATGCCCTAACCAATAGTAACCAAAAGCTATTGCGATTAGTCCTCTCTCCCAGTTCATCTACTCAGTGACTATTCAATCATTACGTGTTCACCATAATCGCCTTCCTTGTATGGGCACAAATAATGATGAGCAGAATATAACTTACTTATCCATAGATTTGACTTGAATTCAACGTTGTGGTCTCTCACTGCCAATTCTTGTGCTTCTTCCAATACCTGTAGAAAATTGACGCAGTAATAATATAATATGTATGTACTTTTATTTTTATTGTTTTTATTAGACATTTATTTATAGAATGTTGCAAATGCACCATTGTTGGCAAGTGTTATTTACAGTGTACTAGTATATTATAAAATCAAGCAACCACTTCTCATTTTTTTAATACCATCTCAGTGTGCTAACTTAAATAGATTTATTAATTTCAGTCATAGTAGGTTGCCAGAAAGACCTCATATACTTTACACTTTAAAAATACCCCACCTATAACCAACCAATCCACAAATTAAAAATAAAATAAAATTAACAACCTCGTCTCCATATAAAAATAAATACTATTTGTTGTTTGAATTTTTTTTTTTAATTATGTGAACACGTGTTAATTAATTTTGTAATGGTAGAGAGTCCAAAATTCTATTGTCATGAAACATGACATGTAATATTGATATGGTTTCAAAAATATAAAGAAAAAAAGAGCGATGGAATGAATGATCTTATGCAACCAAATTACCAATTATAGACTTGCTATAAATCCTAGCATATGTTTCACGTAAGTACTGCCATATAGTGCACCTCATGTTGCCTCGTGTTAAAGGAGCATTTAAATCTACATCCATCACTCACAGAACCAACGCACCTCTTTGACGACGGCGCTACCCTTCCTTTTGTAGAAGGAGACCTGCTTGATAGCTTCATCTACCGTCATGCCTCTGATCTAAAACATAGTAAATACTGGTAAGAGAATAGGTTGGTGAGCATATAGGGTGAGATAATGCAAAAAGACTCAAAGGGAACACAATTAACACGCTGTGATAACCTGAACCATTTCTCACAACATTAACCCGTTAACTGCGTAGGACGTAATAATTTTAGAACCACTACGTCACATGGGGAATCCCTCTGGGAATCCCCCCCCCAGGATCGTAGCATGGGTAAGGCGTTATATTACTCGTATTAATAATTACAATGGTTCATCTGAGTGCATAGGGCGTTATAGTACGCCTTTGAAACGTGGCCAACGATATCTCTGCAACACCACAGTCATTTACATAAATGTCACCATCTCTGATCACTGACATATTCAAAATCTATATCAAGACACATGCACACTGGATTATACTTTATGCAACATTTAGAGGCCCAATTTGACTAGCATCATCTCTGCAACAGCCAAGTGTTTTGGAAGGTCGGCCGTATGAATGTGAAAAACATGTTGTGCATAGTCAGACCGAAATCAACATACCATCACAGCTATATACCACTGAAATCAACATACCATCACAGCTATATACCACTGAAATCAACATACCATCACAGCTATATACCACTGAAATCAACAT
>JAULBO010199933.1:0-15502 GCA_032355325.1 Clypeosectus delectus
ATATTGTACTATATATGGGGGTGAAAATCAGTCTATAAATAATATATCGATTTTTCACCCAGCCACTTCTACTATTTTTATTTTTACTATCCAGTGGCAAGTGCCTGTGACTCATATCACGGTTCGCATGCGTGTGTATGTATGTCTTCTTGTACTAGCCTGGATTTCCACCAGTGTATTAGTGCTAGTGCACTGGATTACCATGCCGCATTTTGAACATGAATACCCATCTCAGACATTGATAATGTCAAACAGATAGGTTCTGACGTTTAACATTAGAAGCATGCATAAAGAAATTAAGGTGATATGTACTAGTATACCCAATAAGTTGTTTCTTATTGTTGTGTATATTATAGTTATCTAATCATTATGTCTTACTACCTTAACGCTTTATCGCCAAGAAACAAATATACAATTTTATACTCAGTGTAAGGGGATATACAACAAATTTGACTAAGCATATTTTTTTGACACCCCACACATCTCATATATTAACACCATGCCTCATTAATATTAGCCTGATAATAGAAACACCTACTGTTCCAGCAATTAATGAATTCACCGTACTAGAGACGGATTTGAAAGTAAACCGAAGAAAGAAAGAACACACTATTTGACGCTATGTTTCTTGACAACACTATACAATTAATAATGCACTGACACCTAGAAAGAGACATGTATCCATAGTTACATAAAAGAGAATTCCTTTGTAGGAACTGGAAATAAAGACTCGTGAAAGGAAATAGAATATTGAAAATATTGTTGGCAGAAGAAAGCATAATGACCAAGGGCAGTAATATTAATCTTTAATAAACATTCTTTTTTTTATTATTTTTATTTTTATATCGCAATTCCAACACAAACATCAAAGCTAGCAGATAGGCGACAGTACAGCAAACATTAAACACTCATTCAGCAACAAAGGTTAGTGGGTACCAAGATGCAATAACTTACATGTTATTTACGTCTATATAGTATAGATTAGTCGGGCGACAGAAGGGTCGAACTGGCAAATATGATACATACATACGACGTTTTATGAATAGCTTTTGGGTTATTTAGGGTATTGAATAAGAAACTGCATGATGACACTTTGTCTGGGCATCCACTTTTTTTTCAGCAATGACCCCCAAACCACCATAAACACAACGTATGTACCATACGTCCTTGGTCCAGCCTAAAAATTTAGTCTGACTTGTATTTTCAACTTTAATAGTATTCGTCCTGCTTAGTGTTTATTTGAAAAATAAGAGGATTAAAAACAATTCCACGCCATGCCCGCAGGGTTTTTAGCGAAACAAACATTTCTTTGAAATCACTGAATGACCAAAGCCACTAATGCAGTCCTTGGCTAGACGGACTTTCAATGGGAGTGTTACACGTACCACTTGGATCTCGGGGAAATTGGTTACTGGAACCATTGGCGAGAATGGACCACGTTGAAAAACAATAACAAGAGAGTGGTGTCTAGTGTAGGTAATTGTGTACAGTGATCTCTTGAAAAGAACTTGCTGTAAATTCTTAGCATTTTGATATAATTTTGAATTATCTCACTGCACACATGAATCATGGCATTCGTATGTGTATTTTTGTTTATCATCCAACTAAAACAGTTTTGTATACCTTTAAAGAATTTTAGATTTTTTTTTTAAAAGTCTATAATTATGATTAGCTTATATTGTTTCAAAGTGTCTGCTGGATTAATCACTATCAAATAATATTTGGTGGATCTCCAGTTGCCAGAAAAAGAAGGTAAAATGTTGAAAATATTCCCACGCCAACGTATTCTGTTTAACCTATTGATACAGTAGTTAAATGCATAACAAAAATTGAATATTCGAACGAATTGAAATGGAACAGTTATTTCAATACAAGTATAAGCTACTAGTATTTTAATACCTCAGACTAATGGTTCCTATAGCATATGCAACCAACGTTATACGGCTTAGTTTCATAATGTGTAACAGAAATAGACTATACAATAGGGGACATACTAGTACCCTGCATGATGCACCCTGTGATTGGTTGGGGAAACTAAGACCGTCTCTTGTATTATTGCACGTACGTGTACCAAGGTGTTTCGACATTATTCATGTCATTATGAATACCATATTTTAATTGCATCCTCACCTTCGTGCATAGTGTTGTCAAGACATATTTAAAGGCATACTACAAGGTTTTGTTTACATATTTCATGGTCAAACGTATTTTTACCTGAAAGTATGACATTTCATGTGTCTACACATACATATTGCCATTGGGCAAACAGCTACATTTTCCGCATATCCCACTGGTTTTCGATATTGTTTATATTTTATATGAATAAATGCTACGTATCTCTAAATATCTTGTCTTTGGAACAGATTCGAGTTATCCCCTTTGAACACTAGACTATAGAAAAGTGATACGTTACAACTGATTATTCAGGCTTTAACTGGAATGGCATATTATCTATCCTACAACCTTTAAACACTATTTGGAGGTACAAACGTGATTATATGTATGCTACATGTATGTGCATTTACCTTGCATTTTAAACTCCAATTCGCTCCCAAACTACAACTTAATCTGTCATAGTATGCCTTTAAAATATAATATGCCGACAATAGCACTGACACATCAATAAATGTATTTAAAATAGCTGTGGAAATAGTGTCAAAAGGCCAGCTCTATACTATAACGATTGGAGTATATATTATTTCTTAATTTCATTTATTTATTTCATTTATTTATTTATTGGGGGGTGGGGGGTGGAGGTGGTTGGGGTTGGAGTGTGGTGGGGTGGGGAGGTGCGGGTGGTGTGTGGGTGAGGTGTGGAAGGAAATTGATGTACCGGCATTTGTTCCAATACAACCCGAAACAAAGAAACACTTGTCTGTATTTTGTAATGTATAGCTATTTGGAAATGTACCTCCCACAGTAAAATTGATAAAATATTAATATGTGCATGTTTTTTTAGTAATTGCGTATTATTATATTTTTGACAGTTGCGAATAATCATAAAAAAAAGAGTAAAACTAAAAAAGAGTAACATTTACCCATACCGTTTAAAACACTTCTCGCCAGTGGGTTTACTAACGATTTACTAACAATAGGCGATTGCTAATGTGCAACTTATTCATAAGGAAACTCCGGCATCCAATCTGATTTTGGTACACACTTTTTATAATTGACCCCTTCATAGACGCTGAGCTACTGCGTCAGACAGAACTCCAGCCGAGAAGCTGGTAGCCAGCCGTTGTTAGTTAGAGTCCTTCGAATTTCCTACTAAATAACATTTTTTTTTAGAAAGGATGTTGTTCTTTGAGACTAAAAATATCCACTCCCAAATTGGATTTGTCCGTGACCGAAGTATTGATAGATTTTTAAGGGAACAACAATTACGTATGCTTTCGAAATTAGTGGCGAATGTCTGAGTAAAGGTCAGTGAGCAATAATGTTTTTTTCTTCTAAACATTCGGATAATTATGTTTGGGTGTTAGTTCAAATAACTGCGCATAGGAACCCCAATGATATATAAAGGGCTTACAAGGAACCCCAAATAACAAATAAAAGACAACTCATATTTGAAACATATCTTTTAAAAAGCCAACAATAAATAAAATAAAACCCATAATTACATATGAATAAAAACGATTTTTGAAATGTTTGCATCAATATATCTAAAACACTTGATGCTGTTTTTTGTTTGTTGTCTACGCGATGTGTCACAGGACGTGGCGACATAATTCTTTGATGTCCAATTACTTAGTGGTCTGATTTTATCTCACTATCTTCACAACGTCTGACGAACAGAATTGAGTCCCCCCAAAAACAGGAATTCCACTATAATATTAACCAATTAATGGTAGTTCAGTGAATGTATAATTGGGGTTCCCTTTTGCATGTTGATTATCTCCAACGGTAAATGTCCTTCAAAGGGGCGAATCTTTGAGGTTTCTGAGGGGTATAGGGGGTGTTATCCTTGAGCTACTCTTGAATTTTCTTGGGTGTGTTTTGATGGACCCGGATTATTGTCAGACAAAGGGCGTTGCTACCTGTAATGTCCATTTCATTGCTTGCCTGAAAATGTGTAGCAATGTATATTTAGTCTCTAAAAACCTAGTAACACCAGAAAGCTTTTTCGCTCAGATGCAAAGCGTGTGGAAGTTCAGACAGTGTCTGGGTTTCGAGGATGATACATATTGAGAGCTTATTCCCTTGAGAACAAAACTTTCATGTAAGATATAAAGGTGAGGTTAGAATACTATGCACTTACGGGATACACTAGCAGGCAACTGGGATTTCTAGGACTATTGGTACTGGTATATACCGAAACTAGACTACGGAAACGATGGACCAATTTAAACTTTGTTTATTTAAATATCTTTCAAATTAAAAAAATAAAAATATTAATCAACACATCTAACACAAATATTCTATCTATACAACATACCGAACCTTCGTATTCAGTATACATGACAATACCATCGCTCACAGCGATGGTAGATCAAGTGATAGACTCAACTCAACCGAATGTAAGTCGTTTCTGGGTTTTACTAATACTGGTTCTAACCTGGCAGGGGGTTTGTTAAGCTCTGGGTTCAAACCCAAATAGTTGTCTACTACACATGCTGCAAGACAATATACACAACTTACCAGGTAGTACTGAGCCAGCTGAAGTTACAAACAGGGAGGTGTATTCATTGGGTGTATTCATTGGATGTACTAATCCAATTGGATGCATCGGTGTAGTCATTGGGATTATTAAATGAGTGTATTGGTTGGATGTATCCACTGGATGTATGAAATTGATGTGTTCATTGTGTATATTCAATGGGTGTTGTATTTAATGCATAATGGTGTTTTCATTGGATGTATTAATACGATGTATTCTCCCAATTGGATGTATGCATTGTGTGTATTACATGGGAATATTAAATGTTTGTATTCGTTGGATGCATTCATATTAATTGAGTGTATTGAGTGGGTGTGTTTATGGTGTATTCAATGTCGCGGCAAACGTCACTGATGTACTATGGAAATGCATTGCTAAGGATTTCCGCCATTGGACAATATCTTGAATGTATTACATGGCTAGATATCATCTCGTGGTCAGTGATAACCTCGACATTTCCTAAATAATGATTTCATTTTTTTTTTTGGGGGGGGGGGCAATTCCGAAGCCTATACGGAGAAAGAATTAACATACTATTTAATGTGTTCAAACAAGATACTATCGCTTGAAATTACTAAAATATTTTGGATGTATCTCAACTCAAACTTGTATTTTCACTCTCTCATTAGCACGAACAACAAAAATATAATGTCTATTTGATGATCACGACATATACTTGTAGTATTTTACAATCATACACACACCTATACTAGTACTTGTAGTATTTTACAATCATACACACACCTATACTGATGTCGATATTTTACTCAGGAAACGTTAAGCAATATGATAGTTTTTATGAAGACGTTAATCCATGCTGCTTAATCCATGCCCAAAAATCATTAAATAAAAGAATGAACCGATTGTTAAAATGTAAGCCACGAAATGCTTAGAGAACTATACATCTATGAATAAAACATGGAACACACATCTCGTAATAAAAACTGAAATTAAGTACAGAGTGAGCAATGTAATTACTGATGTGTTACAGATGAACGTACAACACATCGATATATACAATAAGAAATTCGACATTCTTTAATAAATTGTCTTTCTGACTGATTATCTTTCAAGTTATTGTGCAACTCGAGACGGTGGTTACTCGAGCCAGAGATATTACTAAAAATATATTTGAGAGATTGTACAGAAAGTTAATATGATCATATTACACGCCAAGATATTTCATCAATACAGCTTAGTGCCATGTTGGATTTAGAGTTGGAGACACATACATGTGTAATTAATTTTGTTCATACCTCATGTTAGGAAACAACACCTTTTTTTGGGTCGTGGACAGAACATTATTTAATTAAAATATGTCTCTAATGAAAAGCCTAATGTCAGCATAACATACGCATTATATGATTATGTTTAAGCATAGCAATATTACGATGATACTTGATACGCGTGATGCCGTTATCAAGTGAATCAATGAGTGAGTGAATTATTTAAGTCCATGTGTGAGCGTTATACCTTTACAAAGGGCAGGCAAGACAATGACTAGTATCCGAAATCTGTACGACTTTGGGGGCACGAGTGTCATATTACTGGCGTTTTTATTACTGAAACAAACTTTCATGAACAAGTCAATAACGTCCTAAACATTTTCATTGCGGAGATAACAGTAATTTGGTTATACTTATCTTTGATATTATGTATGAATGAATTGTAATTAAATTTAGCATATTTAAATGTGACATTCCAAAATATATATGATATAATTATTAACAGTATTAATATCCAAATAAATGCCCCCCCCCCACCCCCCCAAAGTAGGTTCAATTGGTATATATAATAGTTCGCATTGATGTTCCTGTGCTGTTTTATTTCTACAATGGCCGTTGAGTTGTTTCCATCCGGGGTTCAAGTTTGATGGTTTCAAAACAGAAATAAAAACTGTACGGGTGCACTGTGGTGTTGGGTTGCAGGAAACAGTGGAACCGAGAGAAACAATAGAAATCTATCCGCAAGACATCGTTCTAATGTCACACGTTAATATCACACACTGCACACAGATCATCATGACCTATCTTTGAAATGTAGGAAATGTCCGTTTCTCACCAAAAATAAATAAATAAAATAATTTAAAAAATATAATTTATTAAAAATAGTTTAAAATACGCAGCAAAAGCACTCGCACAATACTAAGTATTCTCACCGGGGGACATTGGGACTTACCATCCAAAACAGGGTCTCGTTTGCAAATGTTGAATATTGGTCGATGGTAGATAAGACACTGAAGATGAGGCAGATGAGCACCATCATGAAGCTGAAAACAAAGTAAAACAATGTAAAGTAAAACAGTAAAAGGTAAAACACGTCATAGAATCATGGCTCAAGACCATCATGAAGCAGAAAACAAAGTAAAACAATGTAAAATAAAGTAAAACAATGTAAAGTAAAACAGCAAAAAGTAAATCACGTCATAGAATCATGGCTCAAGACCATCATGAAATAGGAAAAAGATTTCTAATGTAAAATAAAGTAATACAATGTGAGTAAAACAGTAACATGTACAACACGTCATGGATCAAGACCACAATGAAGCTGGAAGCTGGAAGCTAGTTCACTGGAATATCATTCCGCAGTTAGAACATTGGATACTCCACTTACACATTATACTGAACCTCAGCCGACCAATCCTTGCTTTACCCATTTAATTCTGAGTGCCAAGCAGGGGAACAACACGTACCATCTTGATTTGAACCCATGACCTTCCGCTCACCGGCCAACGCTCTAACCACTACGTCACGGAGGCGGTCGGTTATTATGCTCGGTTATTATTACCCAGGGCCGCAGGGGCCGTATTCTCGAAACTTCCTAAGTCTTAAGAAGTTCGTAAGTACCATGAATTTGCCTAACTGGTTTTCTGATGATGTCTCGGGGGACCAGAAACTTGCTAAATCCCACCAACCCATACTTTAACTGTTTTATTATACCGATACAAATCGACAACTATACACAACCTTGCTAGCAAGAAATTACCGCACGCCGCCGTCTGCCAGGGCAGTTCGTAAGCTCCGCCCATCTCGCATCTGATTGGTCAATATGTTTGGGGTTTTTTAATCGGAAATTGCGGAGGGATATAGTCCAACTGCCGCGGGAGATACTAGTAGTCCAACTGTCGAGTCGACTACATTGACAGGGCCATTGCAAATTTAACCTACTAGTATTACATTGATAATAGGAATTTCACTCATAGGAATACTACTATAAAGGTATTGTTGCTTGAACACGTGTTCGTGCTCAAGTAATACCTTTATATAGTACTTTTACTCGTCCTCTAACTATAAGTATAACACAGTGACTGGACATAATCATCATAGTTTATCTCTCAGTAATATAACCTGAACCAGTTTGAAATATGATACCATTGTGATAAATGGTCAGCACTAGGAGGAGGAATCCGGAGACAGTTGGAATAAACGATTTCCTTTGTCTCATTCAGGTAGTTATACGGCTATTTTCAGTATCATTGCCATTTATTTCAGAACAATTCAATTGACGCTAACATCATCATCACATATAAAATCGGATCATAAACACCTTAATGATGAATGGAAACACACCCAGTAAAGACCAAGCGCTTTAGAACCGCCGCGGTAAGGGATTGGAAAATACCAGCGATGTATCCAATTGTAAAACCTATAGGCGGTCTAACGACAAAGGATCGTTCATGGAGATCAGATTTACCTGGCAAGAAAGACTTCGCCGCATTTGCCAGTTCCGTTATACATTCTCAATGTGAATGTCAGAAGGAATATGATCTAGAGTTGGAATATGTTGCGTAGCATAAATATTTAAAAACCCGATTCAGAATAGAATAGTTAATATTTAATAGATGTGGATAAAAGTCGGACAATTAAGTAGGTCAGGTTCAACATCCCATTATACATTCTCATTTTACGTATGAATATTTTAATATTTGTGTGTTTATGTATATAATTATATGCGGTGTATGTGTGTGTATGCTCAAACTGTTCAAAAGTACATCATTGCGAAATCAATCGCCGAAAAATACCAAATTCGGAATGGATGGCTATCAAAATTCCAAATAATTAATGCATGTATGTATGAAAGGACACACAAACACATAGAGGTTGTGTGACCCGTAAAGACATTTCCACATATTCCAATAAGATGCGCATCGAGTAGCCCGAGCTGAATAAAAGAACACACTTAATAGAGGCTGTCACACGTTAAGAAGTTGACACACATTCCAGCAAGATGCTCATCGACTAGCACAAGCAGCGACAACTTCCGTCACAATATATGCCTTGCATGCGACCAGACTATCACCAAAAAGAAAATGGCAGAAACCTCACATATTCTCATTGATTAAATCAGCCCCACGCATTGACAGCTGCATTATGATTGCCCATGGAATCTTGTGACAGGTGCATGCTCCTCGAATGGCCTAATGTAAGTCGTCGTCAAACTGATACATTGGTATTAGCCGGCCCAGACTGAGAGAAATCCCTCTTTATCCACTGATCTCCTTGCCCAGAATATTGACTGCGGACTTCTGGCGAGCGACAAGTGACATGGACGAGACTTGTATTAGCTTAATTCAGAACATTAGAATGTGGTTTAGGGTAATTGTGGGATAGTTTTCGTAACTATCGCTGAAGAACATTATTAGGTGGTTGGACGAATTGTGGTACAGTTCTCGTAACGAACACCTACATGTAAGAGTGTATTCGACTCCTTGTTCACCACTGTTCCGGAACATGCCGAGAACGTGCGAACGAGTTCCCGAGTCTCGAACAGTTTTAAAATACAGTTACCCTGGATACACAGCCGTCACAGGCTCTAAACAAGATTTTATTAAAATTGTATTTACACAAGTTTAATTTTCCGACATTGTTTAAAAATAGGATAGGTATTTTTCCCCTTACATTATTCGTTATCATTTGGAAATCTCACAGTAACTACATTTACGAGGGTTGCAAACTGGCCTTTTCGCAATTGACCGCCATGTTTGTTCCCGATTCGTTCTCGCCACTCGGTTGGTGGTGTAGGACTTGGGTGCAAGAACAGCACCCGAACACGTTCTCGCGTGTTAGACTCGTTCGAGAACACCGTTCTATGTTCCATCACAGGGAGGCTAATACACTCCTAGAACATTAGAATGAGGGAATAAAGCGCAAATGAACATTAGATTTGAAATATGAGTTTAAGTGTCTGAATTATTGCTATAATGATAAATGTTGGGATGGAATTATCTGAATGATATTCTATATATCGGTGAGCCCAGTATGATATCAGGTATTATAAGGACACCGTAAACGGATTGGAACAAAGTGTTATTGAATGTATTACCATCACTCTTGAAGTGGAGATACATTATATACTAGTATACGTTGTGGTTTCTAAATCTATTGATTAATAGATACGATGTAAATAGTTCCCATTTCAATTACTGTCTAGAAACCAGATGTGCTGAGTGTATGTGATACCCTGGCAAGTTCTTCAGTGATTATTGGAACATTATATGGCATCAGTCATTTGACAACAGGCCAGTCTAGAAACAACTGATAGAATCACATTCTGAACAAAAGCGACAGTGCCCATTCGAGTGAAAACAGAGCCACATTCATAACACATTCGTTTATCATATACTTTTATTTAACGAGGAAGGAAGACGATTCAAGGTCCAGGGAAGTCACTGAGTACACCTGCAAGAAAGCTAATCCTATATACAAACACGTCTTCATCAACAGCAATTTGGTGACGTTTTGCAACCAGCTGATGGATCTTCAATATGCATGGAACTCAAAGTAGCCATGACACTACTATATTTTGTTTTGTTTGATTTGTTGTTTAACGTCCCTGCGATAATAGTTCACCCATACGCAACGATTAAACGGTAAATATCAATTTAAAATGAAACAATAAAGTACTTAGATGACAAACAATATGTTCTACCTGGTCATTTCATCAGCCGATTGGTAATATCGGGCCAATGCTACCACCTGTCTAGCTGAAATCCAGGCCAAAGAGGTGTGTTGGAATTATCCTCAACCTCCAGGATCACTACATCCACCGACACAGGATGCAACCCACGGCAAACAGTTTTCCCCATTTTTCGCCTTGTATGACACACGTGGGTGTGTGGATGACCTATTCTAACCCGGGTTCCCACGGGATACTACCATATTATACCATGCCTAAAACAACAATACAGCCCTGACACCACCGTATTAGACCATGCCTAAAGTATCCATACATCCACTACACATCATTAAACCATAATATAACTATTACAATGGCACTATATATCATTATGCCATGCCTACGATAACCATATATAGCATGCCTAAAGTAACTTTGGCCATGCTCAATGCAATGATGTGCAGCATAGGCCATAGTACTGGTACAATTAACCTGGAACCACAATACCTTTGAAGAATAATGCAATACACGAACTATTCGAATGTTTATAACTGAAAACAACGACAACAATCATGTTGCAATTTTTCAGGAACACCTCATTCATGATTGTATTCTCCAGGACCAACATTTCCAGTCAATTAAAACCCAATATTCCTCCGCGATATATCATAACACCCCACCATCATCAAATTTCCTAACCGCAAACACATCTTTAAGCAGCTGCCGCGAAGTATGCAATATGGACATTTCCTTGCACTAAGCTGGCGAGGATGTTGACTTAATGGTATCACATCCCTACAGGCATGCACAGCTATACCTCATTACAGCATATTAACAAGTGATCACAACACGGCGCTACACTGGTACATGGCGTATACTGTTTGGAGAGTCCTCTCGTACAGAGACAAGGCCTGCGTTTCTCGACAAGAGTCGTACCAGTATTTAAAGGGTGACGTCATTTCCGGCTATAGTATAAAAGCAAGGTGTGCGCACGGTTGTACAGTACGACCCCGGTATGACTTTTCGTGAAATGCATGTATGTGCTGTATAAGTGAAAGTGGTGTACAATATGTGAAATGCATGCATGTGCTGTATAAGTGAAAGTGGTGTACAGTATGTGAAATGCATGTATGTGCTGTATAAGTGAAAGTGGTGTACAGTATGTGAAATGCATGTATGTGCTGTATAAGTGAAAGTGGTGTACAGTATACCACGATGAGGAAGGCTAAAAGTGCTGAAAATGTAAAATATGAAAATGTTAAAAGTTCTTTTTTGTTCGGTGGGGTTTGCATGCGTGTGCATGCATCTCTGCTGGTGTCTCCAGTGTTATAGTGATACATGTAGCTAACTGGAATATCACGTCTCAGTTTGAACATGGATGCACTATACATTCTACTCTTAACCGACCCGTCTTTGCTTCATCCGTTTTAATGCTGAGCCCCGAGCAGGGTTAAAAAACAAGCACTACCCTTTTAACGTCTTTGGTATGACGCTGCTGGGATCGATGCAACGACCTTCCGCACTTCGGGCCGACACTCTAACCACTACGCCGCAGAGGCGGTCGTTTAATGACGAGATCCTACCGAGACCTCACTTTAATACCCATTCTCATTCTGGAAACGGTGGCTATAAAGTTCTACACTTCGCCAGTGTTCGTGCATCCTCCCTAACACCTTCCAGCCACAGTGACGAACTTAAATTGCTCAATCTTACGCAGAGGCGGGATTCGAGAGGGTAAGACAAGAAAAACAAATGCGATTCAGAAAAATTCCCCTGGGTATTTATAAATGCTTACGTGCATGAAGAGAATACTAAAGCTGTCATGATTATGCAAACTCAAAAAAAATGCTTTGAGATATGTGTCAACATTAACACATTAAAAGGGAGTGTAAGTAGACACGAGATTGCCCGAGATTCATTCAGAATCCGGTGACATAAACGGGTCAAGGATGTAAATGCGCTACGCATTCACACAAACACGCCATAATACAGACACCATTCATAGCAACCATTGCAAGCTTCAGTAGCAACCACGCTTTAATGTTTACAACATGTGGACTATGTTCGTGCTTCTTTGGAATTTGTCTTTCAAAGCTACAGTTCCATTTTCAAACCAAACCTTATAGATCTTCATTAGACATACCGGTAACCTTGATAAGCAATTATCTAATGCAATAACTCCGATTACATGTCACCGGAAGCATGTCACCGGAAATGGTTTCTAATCGAGACTTACACCCTGTTAAGGAATTAACATCAGTGATCCGATAGCAGTTCTGCAATACTTGTACATTCACGGTTTTCCCTTCTCAGGGACCTCTGCATCACCTATATACATGTAGTCCAAGACATCCACGGCTGTAACTACCAGCAAGAAGATAACATAATATTGTGCTCACGCATGATACCAACAGATAATTTAGCAAAGGGTAAAGGTAAACCTTTGATGACTAATCATACCCGTCTCCAGATTTCCAATGGAAAAAGACGTATAAGACTCGCGTCGTACAATGTAGACCATCGACACAGTCAACTCTGTCATCAAGTACAATCGCCAGTGTCCTCACTTACGCGATGAAGGAAACATGTCCAGGCCCTTAGAATCAATTATGCTACCCGAATAACTTATTTTGATGACAAGCATTGGAGACAATCTCAGAAGGGTCATAACAGACATTGATCTGAGTGCCAATATGTCGATAAACGCCCGGACCCTTTGACCGTAAATCACATCTCGCGGTATCAGCAGTGACTAACCACGTGACAATGCTTCATTACCCAGACATCAAAGCGGAGGTAAAGATACCGTCGCCAAATACCGGTATCCCGGGGATGGCTAACAACCTCTCGTTGGTAGCGTGACGGAAGGGATCGCGTGATTTTATGACCGTTATTTATGTCTGATATGGATACCAGGTAGAATGTGCAAATTCAGAAGAGTCATATTCATATTCTTCGATATGACCGTGTTATGGGCTGCAATCGAATTAGAACGTGTGGAAGAGCATATCAATCTGTCGCCTTGATTAAGCTTAAAGACCACGGTCAATTGATTTTTTAAATAGTAGACATAGTTTGCTTGTGTCAAAATAATAATGTACACACTACTAGGCCTCTTCAGAAAAGATTCCCAGTGGAATAACACACGTACAGCAAGGTATGTATGAGTGACGTCACAGCAGAACCGGCCCACTGTGACATCACTACAATACATACACTGTACGCCACAACACAGGGCCACCAAGGAACAAACAATGATGAAACTTATCTCGTGGTTATACCTGTTGTGACGTCACAAGTTTTATCGACAGACCAGTCCTCGTGCACCGGCTGTCACATACTTTTAGAGATAAATGTGACACACTCGCGTCGCCCTTAAGAAAAATAATCGCGGAGACTGTTTAACAATATAAGATGGTAACATTAGAAAGGGAATGAAAACTAGATTGGAAATTCAAATGTCCGTGGTCTTTAAGATGACTTATTGGAAATGTATTCTCTACAACAGTATCAGGAACAATAATCGTTGTCTGAAAATAAACCGTTTTTAAGACATAGGTATACCCATCAGAGAACAGTAGGGCTGCGTTCAGCGCACACTACATTTCACTATGTAGTACTATGGAAGCCGTTCAGCCAGGACATGTAGTACTACTTTTCACTACTGGCTTGGAGGGTGTAGTGTTTGTAGTAAAAGCAACAGCGTGGTAACAACCGTATGTGCGTATGACCAAAGCGTCTACCTTTCAGTGAACCACTATTGTAGGAAAACGTAGCGTAGTGTAGTGTATGAACAGTAGTGTACGCTGAACGCAGCCCTGATGAAGTTATGTGGCGGCTATCCAACCACCCAAAGCCAAATGGGTGGATTTGTAAATTGTATAATGACAATGTAATGTCTGTCATGATGACATTTTAGTGGCCATTGAAAAGGCAAAGGAGACATTGTTTATACCATAACATTCCAACGGTTTCTGACTGCTGTAATGCCTATATACTAGTCATAATACTAGTACATGCACTATGGATAGTCACGTATTGATCTTATATTGATTGTGAATCTCATGATTGAATAACCAATAACTGAGATCGAAAATAATTAGAAGCAAACTATTTTCCAACAGATTCGCCGACTGCAAGCATAAAACAAGTAATATGTACGGCGGTGTGCTTACCATTAAATATATTGTATGACATTTTATTAACATTTTCAAATCTATCCTTAGGAGCCTGGAAATACCTTGTACGGTTAATTTAATTCCTGCATACAATTTCAGCCTCACCAAGACACGACCGTAAGCATAATTACAAATAGAAGGCAACGCGCATATTCTATTTCTGGTATTTCTTTAAGCAGCCCCCTAGTCATATTTCCAGAGATGGAATGCCTGACTCAGTGACAATTCAATCAAGAATTGAAGTCTTTAGTAGCCAGACTGATTTACAAAAGCCAGCTCCATCTTAGCACGAGTGGCCATGTCTATGGTTGCAATAACGATAATTGTGCCAATTAGATGCCATATTAGCCTAGAGATACTCACAGCAGCCGTTCCTAAACTTGTGTCGGAGATCTGGTAAATGTGTCTTCAGATAACCCATATTTGGCAGTAGTTCTTGTTGCCCGACAATGCTTGAGATAAACAAGACGGTCGAGTACTTTACAGGCAGGGACCATCCAGAATGAGTTGTTGATGTGTACGACAGTGATTTATTTATCGCCTGCTATGTACTTGCCATGGGTTGAACTTTCGATATGAATCACATACCGTGTAGGATGTGAGTTAACAGATTCAAGTTGTGAAATATTTGATAATGTCAGATACTGTATTCATGGCATTTGTGGTGAAGGTTTCGTCCTATTCTTGAAATAACCTAGGTTAGTGTGAGGTATTGTAAAACTGGTGATCAATGTGAGATATTGTTCTCAAGCTGAAGAGATTAGTGCGAGAT
>JAULBO010200156.1:0-12975 GCA_032355325.1 Clypeosectus delectus
GCTCAGCATTCACGAGAGAAGAGTGGCAACATGTTCCCTTGAAGTCTTATAACGAAGTGAGCAGCGCGAATGGCTTAATTACAACTCGAAAACCCCTTACGCCGGGATACTCACTGTGTCAGTCCAACTTTCAAGTGACGTAGATCTAGATAGAGGTAGGTCTACACCAAAATTATAAGCGTTGCATCTACGATTCAGTTAACATGATGGCAATTAGCACGGTTATATCCAGCCAATGATACGCTCTATTATACACATATATCAAACTTGATATAGGCCTACATGTAGACAAAGTGATTACAATGTACTAGTATGCCATAATTACAATGGTGAGCCCCCCCTAAACCAAAATCCTGGATCCGCCCCTGAGTCTATAGTTTGAACTGAATTTAAGAACATATTCTGGTGAGTATACCCATGTTGTTGTTGTTTGTTGTTAATTGGGGCTTAAAGCCGCTTTCAAGAACGGGCTTACTAGTATAGTGTATACATGCATATGTGTGTTTGTGTGTGTGTATACGACTGCTTGTGCCAGTCTGGGTATTTCACCAGTCTTTATATATAGTGCTAGTTCACTGGAATATCATGGCGCAGTTAACATGGATACTCCACTCAGACACATATTATACTGACTCCGAGCCGACCACTCCTTGCTTTACCCCTTTAATGCTCAGCGTCAAGCAGGGGAACAGCAAGTACCATATTTTAACGTCTTTTGGTATGACGCGGCCGGGGATTCGAACCCCACGACCTTCCGCTATCCGGGCCGACGCTCTAACCACTGCGCCACGGAGGCGGCCTATATACCCATGTAGGCCTAGCAGCTAGCTAGCCACCCCACTTTAGAAAATCCTGGATCCGCCACTTCTGATTCCATATTGCAGTTAATTTCCGATAAAGCCAGAATTATATATACGTATGACATATCAATTTTCTACCGTCAAATGTTCTAAGAGTAATTGAAACCCGTCAGTATATCCATTCACGATGTTCCAAAGACAATAGCATTTAAAATTTGAAAATATTGAAAACCAGTGGGATATGTGGAAAATGTAGCTGGTTACCCAATATACTTATGTAGACATACTTTCAGGTAAAAAATACGTTTGACCATGAAATATGTAAACAACACCGTGATATGCCTTTAACTTTGTTCTTAAGAGTTGCGCCCAATTTCCAAGAATCAGTTGCGTGAAAGTAGTATATAGTTTCACATCCGCTTGGTCTAAACGTTTCTTTATTCAGATTTGGGGCCCTGTGATTATACCGTCATGTGACTCTCACGAGTTTTATCACGTGACTGGCTTGTATGAAAGACGATTGATGTCACGTGAAAAGTTTAATCGCTTTTCTCTTATCACGTTTAAGGTCTTGCGCGTTGTGTGGAGTCTCATATTAGCTTATATTATTATTATTATGCTAGTAATCATATGTGGTGACTTATACCAGCATATTTCGATTTTGTTTCTTACTTTTGTATAAATCATAGCTGTGTAGGCCCTACGTAGGCCTACGTTTGTATATATATGTTTATTAAATTATTATTATTATTTATTTATTTTAAAGATCTGCAGGGGCCCAATTCTCGAAAATTCTTAAGTTTTTTATTTCTTAGTCAGAAAAGGTCTCTTATAAAATTGTCATAAGCAGAAAACCAATTATTCGTAGTACTTACGAACTTCTTAAGGGCTTAAGAAGTTTCGAGAATACGGCCCCAGGGCATATCCCCCCCCCGTGGCATCCTGGGGCCGGTTGTTCGAAGCCCTGTTAATTCTTAACGGGCCGTTAAAGTACTTAACGTGGTGTTAACTTTTTTTACTGCGTTGCTGAAACGTCTGTTAACTTTAGCGTGGCGCTAAATGAGCTAAACTCTCCATTAAAGTTAACGCACCTATGGAGTTTTAACGGCAGGTTAACTAACGGCACGTTAAGGAGCTATAGATAACGGCATTAAGACTTAGCGGCACGTTAAAATAACCGGGCTTCGAACAACCGGCCCCAGATAGATATCTAGAATCTATGGACTAGAGCATCCACCTAAGGAGAGCATATAACGGTTGTCCACAGGCACTAACATTTGAAGCACAACGCTCTTGTAGGGCTACAATAGTTGTAACTGGGCTCCCGCTATGGTAGTACTTTATTCAAATTCAATGTAGTGTAATTAATACGGAATAAAGTACACGTGGGGTGCGAGGATGCTGCTAGTAATATAGCAAAGTGTGATTTTTTACCACCAAATAAATTAAATTAAAAAAAATAGGTACCGTACCCACCGACGACATGTATAATATGTTGTCGGTGGGTGCCTATTTTAATATGTCGTCGGTGGGTGCCTATTTTAATATGTCGTCGGTGGGTGCCTATTTTAATATTGTTTTGTTACACTCTTTTTTTTTAAGAATGATAAACATTTGGATAACCCACAACAAATATTGAAAGAAAAAAACTAAAGAAAATATTTATGGTAAAAATTCCTTACTGGCCTAGCTGCTTCATGTGCCGTGCCATGACATATTAAAAGGCATACATGTACATGTATATACTATAGTATAGGCCTACTTAGACTACTATATCTATAACAGCTTCGTTTAGGCCTATATATTATCGTATAATATATATATATATTATTAGTTGTCGACCGGTCTTGAGGGGAATATGGGTTGATGTACCGTCTATGTCGGTTTATAAATGTACCCCGAGCCCACATCAAGAACAATAATTTGTGCAAGATGTCAATCAAATTTGAACTGCTATAAATTATAAATAGAACACTACTTGAACACCCATGGAATGTAGCTTTCAATAATACAATTTCGCCAGTGTAATGTGTTCGCCAGTGTGATGTGTTCGTGATGTGTTCGCCAGTGTGGTGTGTTCGTGAAGTGTTCGCCAGTGTGATGTGTTCGTGAAGTGTTTGCCAGTGTGATGTGTTCGCAAGTGTGATGTGTTTCTTTGCAAGTAAAAGTATTCTCTAGCATGGTGAGTATTAGTACTTGAAGTAGACCAACAAATCAATAATAACACAACAAAGACGTTTTCTCTATTATTATTATAATAAAATATGACAGCAACACCTGTAATTTTTGGACACAGAATTTTATTACGAAAACACCTAAATGGAAGACAGTAGAATCTCAAACGGTTTTTAGTAAAAAGTAGTAATAGTGTCTCTATCCTCGCCAACTCTGTTCTTGCACGAACTCTTCGAGGGGGTGGGGGGTGGGGATTTCAAACTTCTCCAGTGGCTCATTACAAATTATTTTTAGTGAAATCTACTATTGTACTATGTCAGTAAACAAACTGAATGGACGAATGGAATATTTTACAAACATAAATGCTATATGACAATGTATGAATAATAAAATAAAATAATAGCAATAAGAATTATCTTGATAGTAACACAAGTGACATTATGTGTTTGTCTTTGCAGTCTCTTTAATGTGCATGAATTGAATAAATAGCAAAATCCCTTGTAAATGGGTAGTATATGAAACACAGACTATAGGTAAAACAATGACCTTCAAGACAGAGAGTAAGACGTCGTGAAAACTATGTATACTATTTTACAAGATGTACATGTATGGATGAATACAATTTCTATACAATATTCCTGAATTTCCTGGCTCTAATTCTCTTAATGTTATGATTTAAATTAAATTCGGAACCGTCGCTTAACAATGCAATTTGATTTGATTTACAATGCAATTTCAATAAAATATCATGTAAATACTAATAGAATTATGTTCATAAATTAGGGTTGAAGCATATTCATTTCATGCCAATTTACATTTTTCTATACGTCCAGAAAATGCGAGAGGATAGACAATCAAATGTTATTAGAGCAACTCGACACAAACACACAGAGAAAACACAAGCACAACCTTTTACCACACAGCTCCTGAGATCAATGTAACAGACAAGACATTATAATCAGTTAAACAACACCACCCTGGTTGCCAGCAAAGGCATTGGGATACAATACTCGAACAATTTGATATTTTAGCATTTATAAATACACAGTATACTGACTTATTCCACAGAACGCAGTAGTTAGTATGACTGTAGAATAGTTTACCATATATAGTATTCTACCAATGGACAAATGCTAGTTTATTTATTGAAAATGTTATTACCATAATACAATCTTCAACAAAGTATAATTATTATTTAAATTTCAGAAAAATTCGAATTAAATTCCACCTGCAAATACTATTATCCCGGCATGGTATGAACTTGTCAATGTATATACTAGTATTTCATTCCGAGTAGTTGTTTATCTGATTTTAATTCTTCATCAATAAGCACCAAAGCCCTGTTAGAAATATATTCTCTTGCTAGATAGCCGCAATAAATATATCAGTAATGCAAAATATCATATTATAACTATGATTTTTTAAATAATAACAATGCTGACTACAGGTGCTTATTGATAAATGATTTTGTTCTTGTTCCATCGTCTCGATAAAGCCATGCACATTAAAGAGACTGGAATAACCCTGTCACCATGGCAACTATACACTACACCAATGGTAACATCCCAGCATTACCACGCCTTCATTAATTTAGCTGCCGAAAGCAGCAGAGTTAACTCCCCCTTGAGTAGGTTCACAGGGCTGTTCACAGTGCCTCTAATATGAAAATCTAACCTGTCTAAAATTAAGCCTTGGTTTTTTCCCTATACTTCTAACACAAGGGACTAGCAGAAACGAACAAAGATGTATTTTTATCAAGACCGAGCAAAGCCTTGAATAGCACCAGAACAAAATGATGTAAAACCCCGTATATTTTATGAGGGACGCATCAGTAAGGTGGAAATGAGCTACATGCAATTTGTACAAGTCGGAAAGGCCAAAGTAATGTCTACTATCTATATCTACTAATGTCATCGAGGTACACTATACAAATTCATCGAGGTACACTACTAATGTCATTGAGGTACGCTACTAATGTCATTGAGATACATTACTAATGTCATTGAGGTACACTGCTAATGTCATCGAGGTACACTACAAATTCATTGAGGTGCATTACTAATGTCATCAAGGTATACTACTAATGTCATTGACGTACACTACTAATGTCATTGAGGTACACTACTAATGTCATTGAGGTACACTACTAATGTCATCAAAGTACACTACTAATGTCATTGAGGTACACTACTAATGTCATCAAGGTACACAACTAATGTCATTGAGGTACACTACAAATTCAGAGAGGTACACTGAATGTCATTGAGGTGCATTACTAATGTCATCGAGGTACACTACAAATTCAGAGAGGTACACTGAATGTCATTGAGGTACACTACAAATTCATCGAACTACACTGAATGTTACTGAGGTACATTACTAATGTCATTGAGGTGTACACTACTAATGTCATTGAGGTACCCTACTAATGTCATCGAGATACACTACCAATGTTGAGGTACACTACTAATGTCATCGAGGTACACTACTAATGTCATCGAGGTACACTATCAATGTCATCTAGATATACTACCAATGTCGAGGTATACTAATGTCATCGAGGTACACTACTAATGTCATCTAGGTATACTACCAATGTTGAGGTACACTACTAATGTCATCGAGTACACTACTAATGTCATCGAGGTACACACATATAAGGCTTCATCCTGGCAGTGGTTTGGCACAAAGTATTCAAGATTATTTTACAGAGTAATGGAGGTATACTCATGGCACTTTTAGGCTTTAATAAATAAACGACACAACAAATCTAACCTGCACTAAATCTAAATGTTGCTACATATAGCCAATTATTGCATATATAACTGTACATGTAAAGCTCACTACATCAGGGTTTTTCATTTTATTTTCAATGATACTACATAGTCATACTAGTAAACTAGCAGTTGTATCTCGTTTGAATTTAAAACTTGAACTAATTTCATGTGTTTTCATTAATTTACAAATTGAGTCCCATAAAAAAAGAAAATTGAAGTTAAAATCCAGAAAGCACATTAACGTTCAGATAAGCAAGGGATGACAATCAAGTGTTCCTATTGTCGTACGTATACCACATTTGCCATATCATTTACGACTTGCCAATGTCTCCTGTCATATCAATGCAAAGTCGTTCTGCGCACGGCACTCACTGTTCCTAGTGTTTCGTGATCGTTCTAACTGTTTCCTCTTTGGTAAAAGAAGCATGCACACAGTTTGGCTTTTTCCTCGTAATACTTATAATTTAATAATTAAGATATCAAAATAATTGTAATTCTGTAATACTTGTCAATTTTGATCTAAATCAATACTAATGAAGTCATTATCTGTGTAAAAAAATATGACTACTGCAAATTTTTGAAATTCTTGATCATTATAATCTTGGAATATGAAACCGTTAATTTCTGTATAGTAATTTTGATATTAAAGGGAGATAACTATACACATTTTCTAAACTCTTGATAGCAAATGCATGCACTGTAATTCTGCTGTTCAGTAGAAGGAATTCTTTCCACACATAAGATTGCGATTAATTGCTGTGACCACGTGTACAGAAACAATGCGTATTTGAAATAAGTGCTAAGTTGATAGACGTTCTACCTAAGACTGAGTACTAAGACTGCCAAGACTTGGATTAGTACAGAAAGCAATACTGATCCTGTGGCAGTTGATGAACCTGAAAGAAACGAAAACATCCATAATTAGATTACAAATTCAAATATTTGGTTCTTAGAGTAATAACTTCCACCCTGTCTACACAATATGTGTTAAAATTACATTTGAGCATCTGATACTGAGTTTCAGTTAAATAGTCGATCTTTAACCCTTTGCGAGGTGAATTTCTTTTGGGGGATTGGTAAAAAAAAGTGCAAACCACAATGTTGAAATGTATACCATGTACTGTGTATATGAGAGGGTCAGTTTTAGAGTGGTGTTCGCTGTCACTGTATGTCGCCTATAGTGCACCAAAAGGGTTAATCTAATCTGTCGGTAATCGACCATAAATACTAGTACCGTACAAGAAGTGTCTTTTAAGCTAAAAAGTAAAACGTATCACATGTTTCCAAAATTCTGTGACATTGCGTTGCTTGTGTCAATCGTATGCGGGGCTAGTTATGGATGTGTTAAAGACTAATGTTGGCCGAAGTGTGAAACATATTTCTGTTTCGAGAACAATTTGTGGGCGCTGTGGGCGCTATCACTTAGATTTATAAATAATGTACAAACTTGGCACACTAATGACTACAATAAATGTGTATGGAGCAAAAACATCCAAGAATTTTAATAATGTTTCCGTAGATTCAATAAACTCACCGCTATCTACATCTTCTTCTACTTTGTCCACGTTGCCCACGTCAACAGGGTTTGTAGTTTCTGATTTCATATCTGTAAAAATGTACATAAATTGTAAACTGCTTTCTACTTCCGTTTAAGTACGGCATCACTAACACATAATAATAAATAATAAATTTAATATTAAAACAGAACTGTAATTCTGAGATAAACAGTTCCTATTGCTTATTATCCGGGAGGTTATCGATGTTAACCAGGTGTGAATTTCATTTAAATCCGACGACAGAAGTTAACTGCATGTGATGTGCATAATTAAGTTGTTAATTTTAAAGTTAATAAATATTCCATTATGCCTCCTAGAATTTTAGGCAAAAATCAACATAGCATATTTTGGATATTTATGTTACAAATTTGTAACAAGTGTGTGGTTTAAATAATGAAAAGAAGTTGATAGAAAGTATTCTGGATGGAGATTCTACTTCGTCTTATGCATGCTATTCGAGACTTGACATATTGCACTGTACCTTTTGGACAATACTTTTGCGCTTGCGTCTCCAGGTAATGTAGATCCGATTTCATCTTATTCTTTTTCATAACTTTGCAATCTTCATCTGCTAATGCGAGCTGCCGACATTCGGTCGTCATATGCAGGTATCTGTGGAAATATAAACAGGAAAGTAACTTTTAGAATGGTTGTCGAACATTAAGAAAAGGTTGAAAATAATTATTTGTAAACTGTGGCTTAACTTCCAGAATAAACACCAGACAGACGTATAAAGACAAACAAAAGAATAACCATGATTAACCTATAATTACCTACGAGCAGTTCACAATTCTAGTATACCCTGATTATTCTTTGCCAGTTACTACTTGTCCATGTATAATGTCCGATCAACACAACTTATCAGAAGATGCCAGAACGAATTACACAGCAATTTCTAATGCTGCTGTTAGTACACTTTTCGAGATATTTTTATCTTTTACAAAAATAATGATCTCCCTTCATGAATGTTCTCAAGGGATAAAAAAAACTTTTAAAATAGAAATATTTGTAGAGTCTTCATTAGGCAGCATGACCATTTATCACCCCACCACTACCCCCCCAAAATTCATTAAGAAATTTAAAGACATACAGTCTATTACAGATTAAGTTGTCGTTTTAGAGCGAATTGGAGTATAAAATGCAAAGTACATGCAAAATTGCACATAGCATACATATAATCACTTTTGTACCTCCAAATATCTTTTCATGGCTGTCGGATAGGTAAGATTCCATTGCAGTTAATTTGCGATAAAGACCGAATAATCAGTTGGAATACTAGTATATCAACATTCTATAGTCAAATTTGCTAAGGGTGATACTAGTATAACTGTATAAACACGGCCAGAATAACACTTCATGATGGTCCAAAGAAGTTAATTTGAGCTACGTAGCTTTTATTCATATAAAATATGAAAATATTGAAAACTATTGGGATATCATATGCGGAAAATGTAGCTGGTATGATACCCAATATGCTTGTGTAGACACATCAAATGTACATACTTTCAGGTAAAAATACATTTGACCATGAAATATGTAAACAAAGCCGTGATAGTATGCCTTTAAGATTAAACAAAAAATATCCTTGAATGTCTTTGACAAGTAACTTCCCAGACTTACTTGCACCACTCCATGGAGTTGATGAGCTGGTTGGGTGTGGTGTGCTCGGTGATAGGTGGCGGACACTTGCTGTACGTGGAACACTTCTCCACCACACGCTCCTCACGCGGCACTGGGAACACAGATACAAATACTAGTACCTTATTTTCATCATCTCAAGAAACAATCTATGGTATAAATTATAATATTAAATATTTTTTTTAAATTGAAAAAAGAATATTTGATTAGAGTCTATTTAAAATATTGATTTACAAACTCGGTAATTAAAAAAAAATGGAGATATTTAAAATAAAACATAAAAAATAAATGAATTTTAATATTAAAAATAAATAGCAACTAGATCTAAATTCTAATTACGGTACACCATTTTCATGTCTCAAAAAAAAGAGTAAAAAACCCAACATTAGTTGAACATTTGTAATACCGGTATTTCTAAGATTACTCACGTCTTGTGCAGTATTCACTGAACCACTCGGAGATAAGGTTGAGGGTTGCCGTGGTTTCTTTGTAAGACTGCACATCGCACATCACCATGGCATCATGAGCACAGTTGAGGAACTGTTTCAGCGAGCTGAAGCAACAACGTTGGGAAATTTAATATCAAATTTATCGTATCGGATTAGTTTAAATAATTTATCATATCAGATTTGTTGGAAGAATTTATCACATCTGGCCCCAGATGTTCCGAAATGTTTTTTTATGCTCGACTCAAAATCATACTCGGCCCTCAAATATATTTTCACTTCAGCTTGAGCACAAAACATTCTATCGACTTACACCGCCAGACGATAATATAGAAGATATTTTACATCTTTGAGCGAAATGGACTGTTGTACTCACGGGCAGCCATCGTGAATGTCGAAGTTTTCTCGGTCAGTGCCGATCATGAACGTTGAGAAGCACATGTTCAGTTTGACACACTCAGCATGTGGGAGATCGCCTACAAAATAAAATAAAATATAAATGGGGTTCGCCGCGCAAAATTCTCCACTAGGACATCTCTGTTCCCCTCTAGCATGCCATGGAGAAAGTTGGAGTACAGTTGTATAGGACATCTCTGTTCCCCACTAGCATGCCATGGAGAAAGTTAGAGTACAGTTGCAGAGTAATAATAATAGTCATGTATATAGCGCCGATTCCTCACCACTCGGACATGCTCGAAGCGCGTACATATTATTACCCCGGTCAATGGATCACTGTGTAATCAGAGTACAGTGTATATCCTTGCAGCCACCATTGCAGCCATTATTCGAGAGTGAAATCACTCGTAAATATCGACTCGTCATCGTACATTTTCGACGCCTACAACCACCACCACCACAACCACCACTCCAACCACCACCACCACTCTTTCTTGACTGTACATTGATAAGCATTGGAATAGTATGACTTGTTTTGGACAAAGAAACGTGTCCCGTTTTGACTTGCAAAGCCAACATTGACTTATTATTAAGATTATCATAATGTTATCATGCTATTAAATCTGGTCTTTGACTTCAATGATTTCACATAAAACCAATGATAATGACAAAAGATCAATATTGGATTCACAACTGTTTATGTTTTCTTGTATTTTAAAAGTATCAAAGATTGGAAGAATAGTCATCAGAAAAAAACACTCAGAATAACAAGCAGGCTCGTACAGTATCTATGCCATTATTTATTATCACAATTCAGGTAGATGTATGTCATACTGCTCGACAATAAATGTTTTTCGAATAACAGATACAAATAGTTATATGACAAAAGGCTGCCATATTTAGTTTAAAGCATTAGTAAGCATGTACATGTATCTGCATTGTTTTTCAGTAATCTTTTAACAATTACTAGTAATGTGATCATAGTAGGACAACCTGAGGACAACCCAAGGACAATATGAGGACAACCCAAGGACAACCAGAGAAGGACAGCCTGAGGAGGACAACCCAAGGACAATATGAGGACAACCCAAGGACAACCAGGGGAGGACAACCTGAGGATAACCCAGGCTGATGCATATGCCATATTTCTATTTTTTACTTTAAATGAAAAAAAAAATGATTTGACTTTAGAGCCGCTTTCAAGATTTCATGATGTAGTAACTGTTCAATAAGCAGACTTAATTTGCATATAACAAATAACCAAATAGCTCAAAACTTTAACATGTTTCTTTTGCTCATACTTTGTCCGAACCAGAGATTGTATTTTGGTGGTATCTCGTGTATATAGTTAAATATTCACTTCTCAATCAAGTCAAGACGGTCTGACGTCATTCTTTAACCCAAGTGGTTATTTTGTTACATTTCACAAATATAGGTCCTTAGTAAATTATTAAGTTTGGTGATGAAACGTCATGTTTTGTTACTTGTGACTGTCAATATAAGGAATAACGTCAGAATCAACTTCCTTTAAACATAAAAGGCATGTCAGGATCACGTCAGCAATTTTTCCGGAAAGCAGTTTAATAATTATTTATCACAAAATTTGCTCTCGTGAACACACTTGCCTTTAATGAGTCCATAAATATGACAATATTCCTTAACAATAATTCTTGTATGGTTTTTTAACTTGCGAAGTTAGACTTAAATTACAGCATACATATTAATCCACAACACCGATGACGCCATTACCTGCAGTAGCATGGCCAGGGTGACCATCAGGGTGACCGTCATGGTGACCGTCATGGTCACCACCGGGCCCACCTTCCGGGGTACCCTCTGGGTATGTGTCTGGTAAGTTGTTGTTACTATTGGGGCCGTGCTGACACTGCTGGATAACTTGTTCGACCGTGGTTATTAGAATATCGGCCATAACCTGGCGGCAGGTCTTCAGAAACATTGACGAGCAAGCAATGTGCTCCCCGCTGGATGGAGGCAAATGTCACATTGATAACTTATACATATTCCGACTGATTTGGAATAAAAGAACTTCCAATATTAAAATATATATATATATAAAAGAAAATAAGAGAAAATGAAAAAACAACAACATTCTAATTGAATAGATCTACTAGTAATCAATTTGTTTAAATTGAAATAAAATAAATATATATGGAAATTATATTAAACCTTAGAAATGTTACCGGACATTTGGAAAGTAAACCATCAACCAATGAACATTAAACTTGAATGAAACAATTACTAGAAACATTTAGAAAAATTACAATAAACTTTGGAAAAGAAATGCGTAAGTTGACCAAGATAATATGCCAAAAGTAAAGAAATTAAATGGAGATTCACAATAATGAATACAACACCAAACTTACGAGCATGTTACTTTCGCTGCTTCACCGTTACACTTATTCAGAATATTTTGGCAAATTTGTGGATTTACTTCTGCAAATAAAAATAAATTATCAAAACGTTTACTTTGTTATTGTATCGGCACCGGGCAACACCAAATGCATGTGACTAGTGGAAGCGTTCAGTTTTGGAGGGTGCAAAGGGTTGTCATTGAAATATGTAAATTAGTATGATATTATGCCTAAAGTCACGTGATTGATATGAAGCCAATAAAACTGTGCTGATGTCATCCGTCATCCAATGACACTAATGGTGGTTCACGCTGTTATAGATCACACATTGTTACCGATCATGCCACATGGTTACCAATCACACCACATCATTACAGATCACACATCGTTACCGATCATGCCACATGGTTACCAGTCACACCCCATCATTACCAGTCACACCACATCATTACCAGTCACACCACATCAATATCGATCACACATCGTTACCGATCATTCCACATGGTTACCAGTCACACCCCATCATTACCAGTCACACCACATCATCACCAGTCACACCTGATCATTACCAGTCACACCACATCATTACCGATCACACATTTTTACTGATCACGCTAATTTGTATGGCTTACGATAAGTTTCATAGTTATTCAAAAAGGTGATTCAAAAAGAAATAAAAAAAGAAGCATGGTTATGGTACATGTAATTGAATTAATTTATCTAGAGTGTGTATGTATTTTTATCACATAATATGCCTCCTGGGAGTTGGATACGCTCATTGAATATTATACGTATCCAACGTTGGATATCGAGAA
>JAULBO010200267.1:0-12970 GCA_032355325.1 Clypeosectus delectus
CTGGGGAATACACTTTATACCCGTGTATGTTTGTTTGTCTTTCTTTCGGTATCCTGCTAGAGAAAGTACAACAGTACCGTTGATATGATGTGTGCTTATGAAAGAGAGATGACTGTTTGTCTGTCTGTCTGTCTGTCTGTCTGACTGACTGACTGACTGACTGACTGTCTAGTCCTTAACTATTGTCAGTCGCCCATCAGGGACGCCTTGTCATTGTTCTGGTCCGGCATTAAGTTTTCTCTACGATCATTGTAACCAATTACGTTGTATTAACATATAACCAGTGTACCTTGAAGTATGAAGACATCTAAAAAGTTACGAGCCATAAATTTGATTGTGGTTTCCCGCTCAGTAAGCAAGTTTAAAGACGTAGACTTACAATGAGTCGCGACAGTATCCTTATCCACCATCGTATCGTAAGTGGCCTTCTTAACTTCAGCTGCCTGGTTCACTAACGCGGTTAACTTGCTAAATTACCGTAGCACGCTGACTTACAATTTTCCATTTATAGTCAATCTTAGTACATGTATTACTACTTAGTACTTTAACCCTCTCCATGCTTTAGGCAACCAGCGATGACCTAAAGAGCTGTGTTTGTGCCTAATCCAGCAGGGAGGGGTTTAATTGAGCTTGAAAATTCTAAACATACTATAGTAGTTAGCATACTAGCCATGTTAGCGTGCTGGCCACGTAATGTTATTATTATGTTAGTGAAACGGGCAGCTGAATATCAGGGTGTACAGGGACGGATTTAGGAGTGGGGGCCTTCGCCCGGCTTTAAATTGGAGATTAAACAAATGTTTCATTGTGGTTGGGTTTAACGCTTGATATTCACAGGCTTTGGTATGTATGCCGAAAGGCATCCTAGAAGTATGGTACTAATACTATTGTATTCTTTATTATAAATATGCAGTTAAATAGTTACTGAAATTATGAACCCTATACCTAAAATACACGTTGAGCCTGGTACACGTACACTCTTCATTAAATTGGCTTAACGCTGTAGTCGCATGTTTCCTATGGCATGCGAGAGTCGCACTGGTCTACTAAATGCATATATACCACTTATGCGACTTGGAGCCGTTTTACCAGCTAGTATTTGTCAAGGCCGAGCTTTCAGTATCGTTCCGTGTAGTCATTTGCGCTCGTTTCCTTTTTTTGCAACCACTCCCATTGTTTATACTAGACTGTGATCAAATAAACATGTATGCAGAATTAATGGGTGTTTTCTCTCTGTTACCATGAATCCTGGGTATCCACACACGCAGACATTCTTACACACACGCACACACAGACACACACGCGCGCGCGCACACACACACACACACACACACACATACACACATACACACTCTATTTGAAGGTATACCATTCGAAACCAAGCTCTTGCTTTACGGCCGTCATGAGTTGGGAGTTCAGATTGGGTTGCAAGTACATCTACCAGTATACCAGGCTCTACCTACATCGCTCGACATTCCAGTATCAAACTTACTGGAAGAATCATACTGGGATGTCGAGCGCTGTAGGTAGAGCATGCCACAGTATACCTACATGACATGTACACGTATTCCAACGATACGAGGCCTATTAATAGCATCGGGGATACGGTTCAGTGCTGAACTATGTCAATTTCACCAGAATCTGTAATTGAGATACTGAGTGCATTAATTGCGGTTAATCCGATCACTTTTATGCATACAAATGACAATTGTCTAGATTCTGTTATCTAAATTTCTTCTTTCTGCTGAATTCAACACATTCTATGCTCCTGAGTCTAGACGCTATATATGCCACTGATTTGTATACCGCATGAGTAAATCCATGTTGTTTTAGATATTACATGTAACTAAATTGTAGTAAAAATACATCCTAAGTTGAATTATGTGGTACATTTTCTAGAAGCCTGAATAACACGAAACAATGATAACGTCCTCGCGTTTATAATGTCTAAAATCAGCGGTATATGCAATGCATAGTCAGGGCCAGACACTTCACAGTGGCATAGTTTGGTCTTATAGTACACGTGTACGACTTAACTTGTCTCAAACCCTAGGATATAATATACTAGCAGCTGTACACTCAGGGCAGTAGAAGCGGGTCAAATACAAGTAGTTCAGAGGTCATTAGAGACCAAAGTCATGAACAAACTGACCGATAGAGGCCGCTACATGTTTGCTGCCCACAATATGATGCATGGTCATTATTGGTCTAAGATTCTATTTGTATATGCAGTTCTTATGATGCATACATTCATTCCATATACTAGTATATAGTATACCCTTTTCAAATATAACATCCGGAATCTTTCAAATATTTGACACAATTCAAAAGTACATCAGAGCCAGAGGAGTTTATTTTCTCAAGAGATATGAATTCACGATATGGCTAATGGAAGGAGAGAGATACAAGGCTATGATGCACGCTTACATACTTTTATAGGGAGTGTAAGTAGACACGAGATAGCCCGAGATTCATTCAAAATCCGGTGACATGAACTGGTCGAAGATATTAGTGCGCTATGCATTCGCATAAACACGTCACGATGCAGACGCCATTCATAGCAACCATCGCAAGCAAATCATGCCGTATGAACATTCATTAAACATACCATACCGGTAACTTTGATAAGCAAGTATCTAATGCTATAGCTCCGATTAGGTGTCACCGGAAGCCTGTCAACGGAAATGGTTTCCAGACGAGACTTACACACTCCCTATTACGGGTATGATACCAGATTGATATACTAGTACCTGGGCATCCAACCATATACTGCCCCAATTGGCATTGGATGGCGTGCATCGAGTTATTGCCAGTTTTAAACTCTAACTTAGGCAATAGTTTAGCAATTATATGCGTCTAAGCATGCTAATATCTTTGACGACGATGTAACGCTATATGATAACACAATAACAAATCGACATCTGGTAATTAATACTGGTTCGATAATAACGGCTGGGAACTAAGAGTTATCTTTGAATATTGGAGTTTTGTCTAGCGATAATTAATCTATTACTAAGTATCGATATGTTTCTCACATATAATCACGTGGTCTGGGGGGTATTAACTATTGTATATGTATTTGCCAATAACATGTAATTAATTGTGTGTGTGTATACTGGATACTTTTGTAATATAATATATACAAACTGTACTCTTTAAACAAATATTCTAGTATATATACTGTTTCTTTAAAGGCATACCATCACGGCGTTGTTTACATAGTTTAGTTCATGGTCTAACGTATTTTTACCTGAAAGTATGTAGGCCTACATTTGTTGTGTCTACACAAGTATATGCATGGGTAACGAGCTACATTTCCCACATATCCCACTGGTTTGAAATATTTTTATATTTTAAATGATTATTGCAGCTAAGCAATAATTATCTTGTCTTTGGAACATCTTGAAACGTTATTCTGACCTGGTTAAATGATTAGAGTTATCCCCCTTGGAACATTAGACTACTAGTACCGGTATATAAAATTGATATTTTATACTAGTACGCAATTATTCGGGATTTATCGTAAATTAACTGCAATGCAGCCGTGAAACGATATTTGGAGGTACAAATGTTATTTATATGTACTAGTATGTTATGTGCATGTACTTTGCATTTTAAACTCCAATTCGCCCCAAAACGAAAACTTAATCTATAATAGTATGCCTTTAAAGAATCTGGTAAATGATTATTTGATATATTAAGTCAGTGGGACGCCAATCAGGACAGTACAATGTTTATGTATATCGCTATACAGTTTGTCTGTATTGTGGAATGGCGTTGCCATTAATTACTTCAGTAGTCTCGGGAGTCTGAGTGTGCCCGCTGTTGCGTTTCGGGAACCAGTCTAAATGGTAATTACTTTTCTTTACCATATCTGCTTGGGATGAACTGTACACACCCTGTGTATTGAACAGATAACCACAGGTTACATGCTTGACAAACCGGAACAAACTACTCCTGAGCTGCGTTCAATGACGATTGCAAGCCGCTGAGTTAAAACTGGTTCCCTGTTCCGTGTACGGTTCATACGACTCCTGAGACACTGCCCAGTTTAGTAAACCGATTGCAATCGGCTTGAGTCATTGATGATTGTCGTAGCGTAGAGGATGAATAGAACTTATAACTACCTACATAATATAGTTCTATATTCGGTTTCGTGCCTGACGATGTAAACCTTACATGCAGTTAGGGTAGTATACTAGTATATAGTTTTGCAGCACGGTTGCACAATGCGGGAGAGTGATGTAGCACCATTGTCTATGTGTTAAAGAAGTGGCGAGGTACAGCCCATGGAGGACCAGGATGTAACCGCGCCCATCCACACCCTACGGGTAAGGATAAGCAGGAGGTGGGCGGAGGTTGCCCGCGATTAAAAGCGGAAGTCCACATCCATTGGGCAGTTCCGGTCCATTGTTGTTGTTTCCACAGACGCCGACGTCACACGCATTAAAGCGTTCAGCCTCCACGGGGGGCAGATGACCGGAAGTGTATTCAAGTAACCCGCGCTGAAGGTACTCGATATAATCCCTGCATTTGAGGAAGTCCGGGGAGTTATTAATGCTGTCGTCGTCGTCGTCGTCGACGACGCTGTTGTTGTTGGCATCCACTTCCGGAACACGTGATACTTCTTTACAGATGTCGATCTGGTCGGAACTGTTACCACATTTGTCAGTTGGATTGTCAGTTGGAAGATAATGTCGATCTGTCTGATCACCAAGGCCGAGCCTATCGGCATCATTACCACCAGTCCGAGTGTCATGGTCAACTTCCGCTACGTCAGCCAATGCTTCTCCGTGTTCTAGATCTGGACACAACTCTGGGGGTTTGACACAACTGTCGTCCGTAACAACGGTTACAGCGTCGTCGTCCCCGAGAACGTGCCTCAAAGCTGCTATGTAGTTGACGGCGAGTCGCAGGGTGGTTATTTTAGTCAGACTGGAACATACATCGCTTTCTTCCGGCTCGGCGAGACAATTGGCCGGAAGTACCGTCTGGAGTTTGTTGAAAGCGACGTTGATCTCCTGCATGCGCTGTCTCTCTCGCGAGTTGGCACACTTCCGGCGGTACTTGCTCAGAGAAGGTGGTCGGCATTTCGGTTTGGGCATTTTGGGAGTGGACAATCTATGTTCGGTTTCAAGTCGAGCGACGATCGTTCTTTTCCGAAGGTTATATTTTCCATCCTTGCGTTTTCTGTCTGTCGATTCTTTGCTCGTCTGAGAGCCGTCATCCTGGGTGCTGTCCGTGGGAGTCGGGTCTTCTGACTCAGTAGTGTCCATGCCGGATGAAATGGTGTTCAAATGGCAATACTCTGAAAAGAGGAGATTCCATTATTCTTATTCGTATTATATTATTAGCACAGGCCTCAGGAAACAGCCGTCTATTGCCAGATATATTGAGCATAGTATTAGTAATACAGTATACAATAATAGTCAGAATACCACCAGATACATAATCTGGAGAAAATGAAGAACATCTCTCCATCTCGCACACTCTCGTACATCTAATTTTATTATTGTAAATAACGATTACAACTCGACCATAATATTTTGGTGTAAGATAATGTTTACTATACACGCATACAGTGGCATACTCGCTCGCTCTCTCTCTCTCTCTCTCTCTCTCTCTCTCTCTTTCTGTCTATCTTTCTCTCTCTCTCTCTGTGTCTATAACTACTATTATGTGTATGCATGTGTGTGTGTGTGTGTGTTTCTCTCTCTCTCTCTCTCTCTCTCTCTCTCACACACACACACACACACACACACACACACATCCGGGTATATTGTAAACGTTCTTTACGTTTTTGCAGTGTAATGTAGACTAAGTTTCTCTTTTCCCGAGCAGTGAAGCAGATAATGTTGGTGTCAATGTCTATCATAGCCAATGTCTCATGTTACATGGGTATAGGCTAAACTCAGTGGATTAAATGTTTCTCGCGAATATCAATCCTATATCATGGAATGCATGAGCAATTTTGAGTCTCCTATACAACAGTAACCCAGCAACAACCATGCAGGATGTGTGTTCTGTAATTCATTTGGTTATTTATCTATATTCAAATAAATACATGAATATGCGTGTAAACAAGAGCAGAATACGCGGTCATGCATTTGTTAAAACCCTTGTAATTAATAAAACTGCTTGTGCTTTGAGAAAACAATGAACTGTTTGTTCGTGAAGCCCCATTGCGTGGGTTTCACCGCGGGATTTGAAGATAGTTGACATATATCTACATGCCATGTGTGTACACGCCGAAACGGTTCGCTCTAAATGCATGACCTAAAATCCAACAGAAGCACAATACTGAAAAGTATTTCGATGTGCTCCTGTTTGTACATACAATTGTCATAAAATAACCAGCAATAACACCGATCTTCTAACACAATTTGCACTGAATTCAGCAATATACAATCAGGACATTTTTATGAGCTTTTCGAGGCAAAATAATGGTCGTCCCTATATGGCTGGAGTGCTTCGAATCAGAACCATAATGGTGTACTGTTGCTAATTAAACGTCTTAATGTTAACCCGTACGCCTATTCAAGAGCTACAGTATATCTGTTTGAACCTCACATGAATGCTGAATACAGCTATAAAATACAGTCTGCGCGTGATCGAATATAAGAACATATAATATTACTCTCTTCTGCTACCGTAGACCACACACATAGAGATGACGATTTTCCTCGGCACATATAGGAGATTGAACTGCCTGGCGCTCAGATTCACAAACCAGACCGTGTCTGTCTCGAATGCCCTACAGTCACGTATTGCCTTGATCCGCACGCCTCAATATAGATCGGCCACGCTAGCGGACGATCTAGGGTAACGTCAAACAGCCAAGGGTATATGACATTGTACAGTCGGGTGCTAAATTTACTGTACATCGGTTTACAAAAAAAAATCAAGATCGCAGACCTATAATGGTATAGTATAGACCTAGCTAGCACTAGGTTATAATATGCACGGCTACATAACGAAACATCCTTGCTTTACGTCATTGACATCCGTCAGTCTTATCGAGTCCAGCCCGTTTTCTCCGTCGAGGGCAAGTTGATTTTCATGAGGACGACGATTGTATGGCGTCGTTATGGAGTATATAGTCTTGTACATGTTGAAGCCGAGAAGCTCTGTCGTCATATTTTTCTGTTACGACGATTGCACGGTCGGCCGATTTGACTCATCCCAGTATTAGTAGTACTCTCCCTCTGCCTTCAATCCATTATTGAAGGCATAGAGTATCTCGGCCTATGTACATGTCTACCTACTCCCTACTCGTGTATCTGAAACGTGATCGCTGGGTGTTAGCTGGTTCTCAGTTAGGTTGTTGAAGCATATATTATCTAAACCCAGATCCAGCAACTGCTCATTCATATACGTATACGTCAATGACCCTGTGAAATATCGTTATCGACAACTCCGTTCTCAAGAAAGCGCGATCAAAGCGTTTTCTAAAAAATAATAGTGGAAAGAAAAATAGACCAATCCAAGCCCGCATATTAAACAAGACACATGAGGTTAGCTGTCATCGCCCACATACATGTGTTGTCATGTCAACAAAACAAAAATTATCAGAGAAGCTATGTGAATGGCTTAACTGTATATGTATTTACTAGGGTATATACTGTATACATGTACATGTACATGTATATATTTTGTTGTTGTATCTAGACACGTGTGATAGAGCACGGAAGTTATGAGCACTGACGTTAAGGCATCTCCCCTAGGGAAGGGTACAACTCCATGCTACGCTTACTGCCCTTCCCTGCATAAGCATGTAAAACCATCAGGCCGATTCGAACCATGGCGGCAAAACAGCTACGAAAGCGTGACGATTGTGTTTGAAGTTGCTTAATTTATGTATTAATCATTGCTGTTGTGAGTGAGCAAGTAAGCGGAGGTCACAGTAGCAGTGTTAGTGCGAATCTGATTGAACTATCAGCATCGACAAAAAGGCTTTCATCTAACTGACTTAAACTGTGTCCGAAGTGTTTTCTTGTGAGGGCAAGAGACTGTACGAGGCTGTCGAGTTAGGTCACGTCGCCTAGGAAAGATGATGTTAAGGTGACAAGACCTGCCCCAATTTCTCGAAACAAACTTGATTTTGAGATTTTACTCGCATTACCTCAATGCTGTAACTTGAGAAAAAAGCTCACCAAGTCAATTGGACAAATCTCAGCTGAGCAACATCTCAAACTCAAGTTCATTTGGAGAAACCGGGGCCAGATTTATCAGCATAACATCAACAGTACTGAAGGGCTGCTGTTAAATTGTGGTTGTTATTGTTAATTGGGAAGAACGTGTAGTATATATGCATGTGTGTATGTGCATAAGACTGCTTGTGCTGGTCAGAATAGTTCACCAGTCTAATGATTAATGAACGGTAAAGTAAACCACCGAACTATATATATATACGTGCTGCCCGCAACAGTGCCACCCGTACAAGACACACATGCGACCCTAGGTGCATGGGTCCGGTCTGGCGACCGAAAATAAACACTTAACCCAACAACAATAACGTAGGAAGAACTACGCAATTCCGTCATTGAATTTCACAGTAACAGTCCAAGAACATTCACTACGGAACATCGTTATAATATAATATGTAACACACCACACATAAACTGAGATATTACATGGCTAGCCTATTTCAGGCTATTTGCATATTATACTAGTACCAGGCTGAACGGAAATGGAATAACCAAAATGTTCCTATGTTCAATTATATACTCTGATTGGTTGTTTGTTTAAACACTGCATGCGTAACAAACATTATAATCGTGATTTATGTTAGTGTGCAATATACATGTACATGTGTGCATGTGTGCGCGGGTGTATGTGTGTTTGTGTGTTCGTGTGTTTGTGTGTGTGTCTGCGTGAATATGTATGTATGTGTCTTTTGACAATGTATGTGCGATGTATGTGTCTTTTGACAACGTATGTGCGATGTATATGTAGCTTATCTGAATCGACGTTATCTGAAATGTTGTTATCGTAATCAGGAATGTACAGTATATTGAAGCCGCCCGAGGCTGTACCAATGGCAACTTATCACGGGGTGTGATGTATTCCGTGTTACGGTACCGCTCCAGTTTATTACCCTTTCATGGCCAAAACAAATCACAGACGAAACCGAAATGCTATTCCGCCTTTGAAAGGTGTACAATATCAGCTATACGATTATTTAACTGTAATTGGAGGGTGGTACGGCCTGTCGTCTTATTTTCAGAAGCTGTCACAACCCACGACCTCCATTGAATCTCTTCTAAGCCGCATGTCGGGACCTCAGTTTCTCCTCCGTCTTGATGACAACCCGGGTAAGGTTGGGGTGCAAATAATAATAGTGCGCAGTTCAGTTATGATCCTTGGCTTATACCTGTACCAGCATTTGCGACTTATAAAGCAAACGAGTTCTTCAAAACTTAAAACAAATCTGCGCGATTTGACTTAATCCCTGTTGTGTGCAACGTTGTGGGGTTCACAATAACAATACAAAGAAAAAGAATTTTATAAAATAATATTTAAAAGAAATCTCAACCTTATCCCCGAGACGGAGGTACACCGGTGGAAGGAGACCTATATGTTACAGACGTACTGTACTGTGCAAACATTCCAAAATGCATAAGATTCCTCACTACACTGTAACTGCGGTGATATCATATATACTTTCATACAATAACCCATACTTACAACCGCCCATTGGCAAACATTCACGTATATACACAGATAATAAGATAAACAGAAATTAAAAGTGACCGAGCGAGAGATAGACAGACAGGGAAACAGTATGTGTGTGTGTGTGTGTGTGTGTGTGTGTGTGTGTGTGTGTGCGTGTGCGCGCGTGTGTGTGCGCGCGTGTGTGTGTTTCCTCCAAAAATTGATTTACTTTTAAAATATTAAAGCTTAAATTGTTTATTTAAATTCTAATCATTGCCATTTATGAACTCGAAACCAGCAGCGGCTTTCCTTAATTTTGTTCTTCAAATTCTGCAATAAATATTTGGAATCTGACATTAATGTCATTACTGCAACGCATGTAATTGATTATGTATTGATTATTTTTAAACCTCTCCTATTTAAATTCTTTTCTTCATCAATTACAACATAGTAAACTAATTCTAAACTAACAAACTTTATGCAACAGCAGAATTTGGTTTAATATTGATATAATTCGGTAACGGTGGAGAATACAGAATGATTGTACAAAGAATTCTCAATAAAATATATAAGACATTTTACAATTATATCTAATACATACATAAAACAACATATCAAAGATATGGTGTCCTTAATATTACTTTTTTTTAACCTTTAAAACACAAAACATGTTGTTGAAAGCAATGACATAATACTGTATTAGTATATTCAATATGTATTTATACAGTATTATCATTTTAATCGGTGGAATATGGATAAGCATATCATCTTAGAGTAACAAGAGAATGACAAATATATAGGAGAGAGAGAGAGAGAGGGGGAGAGAGAGAGCGAGAGACACACACACACACACACACACACACACACACACACACACACACACACACACACACACACAGTCATATGTACACATAGACACACAGACAGACACACACACGTGTACACGTACTACTACTACTACAGTATACTATTCAGCCTGCAGGATGAGTGTGGCTGTTGCATTGGGCGTCTCCGCGTGATTACAGCCCCTTCCCTACTGATTAGTGTTTGCACCCGGAGATGTCCAATAACACATCCATTGTATTCAGCAGTCACATTCACTTTACTCTCTGCCTCAGTCAATTTTGTCGTGACAAATTGCGTTAACGTTAGTCACGACTAATCCACCGTATCCGAGGTCGTCAGTCGAGTACGCCCACCCACCTGTGCTGTCGAAGACGTTGAAGGAAGAGAAGCAATGAAGACGTAGGCGAGGTTATCTTCAATAATTTAAACCATCATTTCCTCGACCAGGGCTCGTTGTGATGCGGCATTGTCGGAGGAACGTGTATACATAGACAGTATGACCGGGATAACATTTCGTGTCGTGTGACGGATAGCCTGTTCCTCCTAGAGTGCGAGAGTATTTCATTTATATTACGATTTAGTCGACAATTTAATTTTCTGTAGAAAGTGCTTGCAAAAAGCGTTGTTTTCACCTTCCATAATTCATCATTAACGAGTACTCAAATACTACTCCAGTGTCATTGATGTGGAATAAAAGTATTACTCGATATAAGGTAATTCTCAATTATGTTGAATACTTACATTTAACATCCAATACTGGCTTCCACCTGAGATATCGCGTGTAGAAGATCAAGTGATATCTACTAGGAGATATCACTTTCAACTTTGACTTCTATCATTGTGATGTCATCACTTACCTACTAGTATTATGATGTCATAGAATTGCAATGGTATCACAGAAGCTTGTCATTGACTTTATAGTAAAATGTTTCTGAGGTGCAATTTTTCTTCTTAAATGACTATAAGAATGATATTGGGTGATAAATATAATCTCAACCTCGTCTTTTGATATCAAATATATCAACACTCGGTGATAAAACTTGTATCACATTATATATTTGATATACAAAAATAAAAACTGCAAAACAAATGGACAGACAGTTCTGTTTTGGTTGTATGATCTCACACACGCAAACACGCAAACACACACACACACCCACACACACACACACACACACACACACACAATGTCATGCATACACATACTGTACATACATTAACATGCACACATACATCAACACACATACACCACAATAAACACACACGCGCACATTTACACAGTGGCGTACACATACACACACACATACACACTCAAAACAAACACACACACACACACACGCACAGACATATCAATACACAGGGCCACACATTCACAAATACGTATACCACCAAGAAACACACACATAAACACACACACACACACACTCACACGTATAGACATACACCCATAACAATGAAAACACGCACACATACACACACGCGCGCGCGCGCTGGCAGATTCAGTCTTGTCGAAGACCAAACATGACGCATGCAGTACTCAGAGTCTCAGACAATGTAAAAAAACAATGCGGATCTCATTACCCGGAGTGTTAGTACGGCACTCAGTCAGTAGCAGAGAGACTCCACCCTCCGCTGCACTCCCTGACCTTACACATTGACGGCATTACATACAGCGTGGGCGACACCCTTCCACGCCAGTGACAACCAGACTCCTTACAGAACGGGCACACAGTTCTCTGGAAACCGTCTTCCACGCCACTGACAACCAGACTCCTTACAGAACGGGCACACAGTTCTCTGGAAACCGTTACGTCTTCCACGCCAGTTTTCAGCGTTCTCCAAAATGTTAATTTTATTTGTGACATTATTCACGTCTTATATTTACCATCGAATGGTGTAACATTGATTATCCAAAATATGCGACGATTCTAGCGATTTGATTGGTTGAAAGGTGTGGTGGAAAAAGTCGTACACCCCTGTTTGACCGCTGCAATTTAACAAACTCGCTATATGATAGTGTGACGTATTGATTTTACGACACGCGTACCTTCAAAGTAAATATTTCCCTCGCTCTCGGTCGACGTTTCATAATTATAGTGATAAATTCGGAGTCAATAATTCAATAGTAGATACTAGCATATGCCTCCACTTTATCACGTTGTATATATTATCATTATGTATATATGATGTATTGTATTATGCTCTTGTACCACCGTGGGTGGTAAATAGAGAATAAATTTGACTTGACTTGAATAGTTATCACTATAATTGTTCCCTTGCTTCAACTAATAACATAGGACCTGCTTATAGTGACTATAGATCCCAGGAATAGTAATTGTATGTGTGTACCCACGTGTCAAAGTCACTTGATGGTGCCATGGATATACACTCCAACACACACACACACACATTATAATTCTCGGATAGGAAATCTCCCGTAAATAACTTCACAAGAAATATATTTCGTCGA
>JAULBO010200599.1:0-10375 GCA_032355325.1 Clypeosectus delectus
TGGCGATGTAGCGTTATATATTTTTTTTATATTTTTTTTATATTTTTTTTACTAACTTCTAATATTATATAGAAAAATAAAAAAAATATTTTAAAAATCTGATTAAATACGTGCAAGTATGATCTTGCCCCTTTAAGGAATTCTCTGCCGTTAACCCAATGGAATGTGATGTTAAAATGAGGACCAGCCAAGGTTGACCGATTTGTTATTTGCAATTATATTCCACCGCCAATTATATCCACCTGATGAGCATTAGCGACCGTATCATCAAAATTCCCATGGGCACTACCGCGCATACTATCTGGGCCAGTCGGATGTTGTGACACTAATCGTAGCAGGTGCCCGTACGTCACGTGATCTAGATGGAGCGTGGCCACGCAAGTGTCACCGAAGACAGATAATGCGGGGATTTCCCGAACACTAGTCGTTGCTTGTCGGCGATAGCCACGGAAACCTGTTATTCATTGATACGCTTGATATTGATGATGCTAGATGCGGTGACACTTCGCGTGCCTCACTGTTAAATACCCGCCGCCGCTCGTGTCAGTTATTTCTTAAGTTTCAAAGCGCGCGTGTAAAGATATTTAATTTTGGAAATAATTGGTGTGCGTTTGTGTACCATTGGAACTCGCATACAGTACAGTCTTTACTAGCCATATCAGTCTGTGTCACAGACCTTGTTCTCAACCAATAATTACTCCTATTCCAGATCCAAATCATGAACAAAAGCAAGTCTATATGTTCTGGGGAAAAGGTCAGAGGTTAAAGATGTTCATATAAATAGTATACCAATCAGTAGATATGTACCTCCCTATATACGTGTATTATGCGTATTATATATATTGGCATACTAGTATTCCATATTATAAACGTATGGGCAAAACCTATAATTTATCATTATATTTTGGGAATACGAATGGTTATCGAATAAGACAATGTTCATCTTATAAGATGTCCTTTCTTTGGAGTGAAGACACAGCTCACTGTGAGTCTCATTAGAGGACACACACCAGAGAGGATTTCCAATAAATAAATAAAAAGGTTAATGTTACTTCGCACGTCCCCCTTTACAGTAATATTGTATTATTTCTTAAGAATAAATTGCTATTAGTCATGGACAATGTTTAGCTTGCAATGTGCAGTCTATTCCGTGCGCTGACGTTACTCGCGAAACTTCTTAACTTAAGAACTTCATAGTCAGAAAAGATATCCTTAAAATTGACGTAAGCAGACACCCAGTTAGGCACATTCTTAGTACGTGCAACGTACGCTGCTTACGATTTAAGTACTAAGAATTTGCCTAACTGGTTTTCTGCTTGTGACAATTTTATAGAGATCTTTTCTGACTAAGAAATTCTTAAATTAAGAAGTTTCGAGATTATATTATAGTTTACAATTATTTATCGCCGAGTCTTAGAAACCATTTCCGATTACAGAATTCTGGTGAAACCTAATCGAAGTTATAACATTAGATAATTGCTTAACAAGGTTACCGGTATGTTTAATGAACATCGATACGGCATGGTTTGCAAAATGGAAGCGTATGAAACAATGGATACTATATACTAGTAGTACAGGTATGCATTCAGCCATTGCCATTGGCAGCATTGTCATTGGAACCAAACCAAACCGCGGAGGTGATGAGTTGCATGTACGTTAGTGTCAATGTCAGGCTGTCCTGATGCTATTTAGTATTCGCCATGACGGCGTCACAGTCACAGCAGGCAGGACAGAATTAGTATTCAGACTCAGAGGCGGTTGTCTGACCACAGAATTGCAGCACGTGCGTGGACGCAGGTTGAAGTCATTGCACGCGTCTGGTCAGCGAGCAGGCAATTAGTGTCAACGGCAGATGTATGACCAGCTGAAAAGTTTTAATTTTAAGAAAACTTTAATTCCTCAGTCGTAGACGTTCATGGTATGGCCGTATGATACTACTACTAGTACTACTACTAATAGATTATAACGCGAATTATGTATAATTGCGCCAAACCCATTATTCTAAAGAGTGCTCAACGCGCTACAGTATTACCCCGTACTGAAAACGTGGTGCTATTAACCCGGTTAATGGATCAGTGTGCAAGTAATATCCATCTCAACGCATTGGGGAGTATACAACACAAGCAGCGTATGTGGCAGAGATGTTGTAATGGTTAACATTCACAAAGCCACTAGCTCTTCCTACATGTATAAACACGGCCGGGTATATACTACTAGTATTTGTTTTTCACCGCAAATATTCAGTGTTGATGAGATATAGTGTACTAGTACTACTAGTATTGTAAAAATATCGTTTGACTCACATGACGTAATAATAATGTACGTATATATAGTGCATACTATTATACATCCGAACGTGCTCGATCACTAGAGGATGTATGCTCGTGTATGTACTAAATTAGTATAGTATTGGATAGATATTATATGAAACATGCGTATACTGTATATGTTTTTGCGACAAATGTGTGTGTAGAATTATAATGAATGAATGAATGTATGAATGAATGACGTAGTTATGTTTAAGTGATCGTAAAGGAAAATAGCCAGATTGTCTTGGGTATTTCAAAGTTAAGACAATATAATAATATTATACATTATGACAATGAGAGTACGTGTATTCAATATAATTTTATTCTGAGTAGATAGTTTGGATATCACAGTTATTATTTGGCACATTTCGACACTTGTGTTCATCAAAGTTTGACCTTCACCATGGTCTCCATGGCGAAGTCTGTTCGACCTTGACCTGCTGAGCGTACGACCACGTACTTTTAACCCACTCAGTGACCCTGGAATGGTCAAAGCCTGAAGTGGGCATTCTGTATTCCGCCATGTATAGTTCCGAGTCCGACACACATCCAGTGGGACAACCGGGCCTGGAGGTCGGACAACCGGAGAGGTTACGGAACCTGGAAACCTCGGGAGAACTCGTATACCCACTGTCATTATGACTAGTGTCAACAACGGCTTGAGAACTCGTATACCCACTGTCATTATGACTAGTGTCAACAACGGCTTGAGAACGCTCAGTGGGGTTCACTCGCTCATGTTCAATACAATGAACGTCATGAGAAGACACTTCAATGTTCGACATTTGATGCCGAAGACCTGGATGTAAGGTTCTTTGCGAAGACACCATAGATGTCGTCAACGGTTGTGGCGATGACGTCGCTGGCACCTGCTGTTCGTGTGATACGCGACGACTGAGGTGTTTTCTCAGCTGACGTTGTAGATTGTCCGACACCCCTGGGACAGACTGAATGTAGGCGAGCATTTCTTCCGCGCACTTGGAGAATCCTTGCTGGAATCTGGCCTGGATGGTTTCCTTGGTTTCTTGTTGGGTTCTGGTGATCTTGCTGACATTTCTGAGATAATCCACCGTCGTCTCCAAGATTTCGGCCTTCTCCATTTTCTCATAGTTAGGATCCTGAAGGGAAAAAGAATGGAATAAATATTACACATTGCTAATTTTAATGATACAAATTAAATTTACATTTAATTACCAACGACTAAAAAGAATAAGTTAAAAATGCTTACGAGGATGCATTTTGAAAAACAAAGGAGAGTATTATTTGTGTTAACACAAAACGTTGAAATTAAGATGATGATGATGATGATGATGATCGATGCATGAATACATACATGTATATATCAAACATAGACGCTTACCTTGCGTTGTGTTGACTGGCATACGATCTCCTTGATTTCTCCCAGACAGTGGTTGATTCTCCCTCGTCTCCGCTTTTCTGCCAATAGTTTTCTTCCCTGGAAAAGAAAAGTGCCAAGGTAAGTTTGTTTTCTCACTTGATTTTATAATAGAATATAATATTCTATTATAGGCTCGTCTCGTTTTCATATCTATCGGACCTCTTGCAATACTATGGTTATTTTAGTTTACTACCTCATAGAATCATTGTCGTTATTATTATTATTGCACCATTATTCAAATAAGTACTTATGAAATCCTACTACTAGTATTACTTGTAGCCTACATTCGTAATGCAGCCCGCTAAACGTACGTTGTGTATTGCATGTAATGTAACATGTTATTGGTGAATCAAATTCAGTCTTACCTTTCTCATAGTCGTATAACCGCTCTCTGAATGATGATGGCAAGACGTCATGACTGCGGTGAGTGAGTGTTTTCTAGAGCTGGTACTCGGCTCGAAGACGAACGTTTTAGTGATGGAACGCGGCTACCAAGCCCTAGTTTTATACCGTCCGCATACCCACGCTAATCTATGCACAGTTATGTTTTGACATCTGAATGGGTCGGTGCGGTCCGATACATTCAGCCAATCAGCGCTGGTCTGTGATGCAGCGGCACGCGCCGTGTGGAGTTATGAGAATGATGTTGGTCTCTCGGGCGGGGCTCCTGCAGAACCTTCTTGCTTAATTATCCATACTACCGCGGAATTATAGCCGTAGAATTGAGTAAACAAAGTTCATAGCAAGCACTACAAATACTGTACATTAAAATGTATTCTAATAATGATATGATATTTTTCAGTAATAAAATGGTTAATTTATGCTAACGTTTCAACTTTGCACACGCACATATGCCTGTATACATACTGGGAGGTCATATCGTGGCAGCTAAACGCAGAGGGTATAGCATGTAGATTACTGTATGAGAATAAACCAAGAACAATTTAAATTGATTGAAATATAATTATTATTGCCTAACGTCTTGTCTCAGCAGTCACATTTCAACTAAGCGCGGCGATAAAACAATCAGAATGTAGACAGATTTATCGTAACGATTAAGTAATTCTACAGAAGGTATAGATTAGTGCCAAATAAAGCAAGTAGGCTTACCAGTCTGCGGTCTAGTTAATTTCGAAGAAATTAAGAAGCGAAAATCTGATACGAAATGCGATTGCAAGCACGACAATTAACTTAAATGTATTTGCGTATCATTTGAAAATGATATACATTATGATGACTTGTTCGTTATCCGTTTAAATAGTAATTCTGTTCATCTAGCTGAAAAAAATCTTGCGATTAATTAGAAGAGTTCATTCTATGCTAATTCCATATGTGAATATGTATTAAAGTCATACATGTATGCAAGAATATGACTTTGAGCAGCAGACATGATCATTATAATATTATCAACTGCTATATAATGTACTAGTTTGCCTCTTGTACGTTTTCAATTAAGTAATTAATAAGCGCATACAGATATATCGTCCATTACAAGACTATTTCTAGAAACAATAGTTCAACGAGTTGCAATGGATAATGGAAATAATATAATAGTATTACTAATGTACTACATGTAGTATTAAGTATAGGCCTACATGTACTACATGTACACCATCCCTACCCTACCATGACCCATATACCACACCCTCACCACACTCGCCCCAACCTGACACCCGACCCCAATGTCTTAGTGTACAGCGGACAGAAACGATACGTTATCATAAACAAAATGGTTTTACTTATACTATTACTGAGTATAGTATGCCAACAATTAGCTGGCATGGACAAAGCCAGCATTGAGTCGGATGTGTCTCACTGTATAACTGTTGAAGCATCGGCATTAGAAATGAGAAATTTCTTCGCAAACATAATAATGTACACGCATAACTATTTCGTTAATTTGCTTTATGGCATAGTATAATATATATGTTAATATATTGATGGCTTCATGTACAGATTCTGCTGTATTTTACAGAACAATCAACAATTAATCAACCAGAATCGATCTAAAACAAAAAGGCAATAATTGTTTTCCAGATTCTGCTCGGTACACTGTAAACTATTTCAATATATAATCGTTGGGTATACCTTCTTTTTTTTAATTGGGAGGTTTTTAGTCGCCTTCCAGCGTGGCTGATATCGGCATACTGGTCCCGCCTTGGGACGCATGAAGGAAGAAAGGACGAGAGAAGGAAAGAGCGAAGGATGAAAAGCAAATAAATAAATAGGTAAATAGGTAAATGAATAAATAAATATATAAAATAATTAATACATAAAGGGGTAAAACATGAGAGAATAAGTAAATAAATGAAAGAATGGACAGACGGGTATACCCTCCCACACAAGCCTTATACCTCCACCACTAAAACCACTGACGCCTGCAGTCGTTATAGGAACATTCCGCTACTGGGTCTGACCCAGTGACTGAACTATTGACAGTGAAGACGCGACGTGTCAAACACCGCCACGCGACGATTGTGTTTAAAACAGGCTTCCCGGATAACGATATTTACACGGTGGTCATTACAACAGTTTTAAATGGATCAACTGTTATCCTCTTTTTTTGTGAAGAGCAGATGCGGGTCCAAGTGCTACTGAGGTCACGTGAGGTTCGGGCACATGCTTGTATAATTAGTGCCAGGATGTAGCTAGCACTAAGTCTGTCGTATATTAATGGTTAGGCCGAGATACTCTACCGTCAATGGATAGATTGACGCCGATTTGACGGTCATATAGTCAGAGCTTCTTGGCCCAATTAATGGTTTGAATGTGGTACTATAGTATACTAGTATGTTATATATATATATATATATATATATATATATAGAGAGAGAGAGAGAGAGAGAGAGATATTTTCTTACAGTGTCACATAGAAGTATTGAAGAATGTAAAGGGGTGTTGACGTAGCTTTCATTAGTCGAATTCGAACGCAGATATAAGGTATAGAGTAGTCGAGGATTACAGTCGATAACACATACATGAACATGTACCGCTAGATATCTTTTTATTAGTTACATTTATTAAAAGATTGCATCGTTGGAGCCACTTTCACGATTGGTTCACTCACATCACGGTTCCTAATGCCATATCTGTATACTAGTAAAAGTTAACAAATAATTATGTTATTAAAGTGTCTAGCACATACATGTTACAATTCAGATTGCATAATATGCGTATATATTGATTACATCATTACATTATGCCCAGCCAACATTGGCTTATTAGACACTGTTAAATACTGATATTTACAAATGACTTATTGTTTAAATTAGATAAAAGCCTTCTTTTGTACATATCGTCACACTAATAACATAAGTGCCTAACTCATTTTTTTCTACTTTTGCGTATATCAAAGAAAACACACTGGCATGCTCTACAAATTAACTGTATTTTCAATTCTCCTTACAAAAGTATAAATTAAGAACATTAGAATAATGTAATAGGAATTGTTAACCATGTACAACAGTCAATTACATACATGTAGATTAATTATCAAAGTTATCAAGATTCATTCAGTTGTTATTAATCACACTTGCTAATGCATTTCGTATTTGACTGGTGCGTTATGAGGGTTAAAACATAGGTTAGAGATTCAAGAGGAGTCTTCGGCTTGTAATAGTTACGACTACTAGTATATAGTATATGTATGGTAAACCTGCGCCAGTGCCAGTCGGTGATATTAATTTTTAATTATTGCCTGTAATGTAGGTGCATAACATTGATGGTCGGGTCAAGAATACATAATATGTTACGGATAATATGATAATAAGTGTTCACTACTCTCTGACCATTACCTGTTGAGATGCCACTAATGGCCTATGATTGAGTGCCCTATTAATTAATATAGATTTCGATACCCTATAGGTAATAAGGTACATGTATAGAGATATATATATTAAAACTGGTACTAGTATGTGGCGATTTGACTATTGTATAACGATTCCAATTGATAGCATTCTGGTCTAAAGTTGGGATTTCAATCGGATATGGATGGACGTGGTGACGAAAAGTTCTATAGAGAACGTAGGTTGATAGGCAAATGTATCATCTAATTTTTCTGAGCCATATCAAATTTAGATTACTCGCTCAGATCGTAAGGAGGAAAAATAAGACTACTAGTATTCCTTGATTCATTCAATGACAAGGCTTCGGAAGACTTGAACTGTGGTTATTCAGCAATATAATTTACATTGGATTATTAAATTCCATGACATTTTGAAGTTACAGATGCCAATGCCATCGATGAGCAGGAGCGGATCCAGACTTTCATTGTAGGGGTGGGTGCGTGCTAATCATGTATTTTTTCGGAGACTCATCACACAGTTACTAGATTACTGCATTTGTATGATAATTAATACAATAGTAACAACATTCTAGGATGCCTTTCGGCATACATGTCTAAAACGTTGTCAATATTATTGTTAAAACCAAGCCATTATAAAAGAAAAATGTGTTTTTGTTACTTTTAAACCTCAAAAGTTAGGGTTGGCGCAATTAATCCCCTGATAAGATGCAGCGTCGAGGGTAATTTCATATTCGACTTAAATTTTATTCCCACACCCACGCTAATCTATGCACAGCTATATCGATTGACATCTGAATGGCATGGCGCGATCCGTTACATTCAGCCAATCGGCGCTCCCGTTCTGAGTAGCAGCACGCGCTGGTTCAAGTCAATTTATCTGATAGACAGATGCTCTTCTATTAATCTCATGATAATGATCCTAGTTTATGAGGATTGGTTTCCGTGCCAAGCGAGACACCTGGGAGATAAATTGTCTACTGACATACTTATGCTATTTATAATTCGCCTGTCTAGCTGTTGGAATGTCAGTTTATTTAATATAGAGCTATTTAGTCACATTTAAAACTAATGCGACCTACATGTATGCTACCGAAAGGGGGTTTCAAATTAATTTTACAATAAATAAATCAAACAACAATTTAAATGCATCCAGTTTAATTACTAGTATATTTGTAAAAGTTCCATAATACGCTGACCACAATACACGTTTTACTAGTATATTGGTATGGTCAGGCGAAGCCTAGAAAGCATTCGCTATCGTAAAAAAAATAATGATATCTTTCCGATGATTATCTTAAACAAAATAATATTCGTATTTTCCAGCGACGCCAACATGTATTGACATCTATACATTTCAAACCCTGTTTTCAACGGACCAGTGTCGTTGAGGTCGTTAAGGAAAAGCGACAGTGATCACGGCGCCAACTTATAATAATATGATCCATCACTTGTGTATTGTGTGCTAATGCGTGCGTCTGAAAGTTTGTCTGATGAAGTGTGGCAGTCTATATTGATTAGTGTCAACACCTCACGACAGTATGAGTATACGTGCCCGTGTTTACAGCTATACAAGGCGGAGATCTATATCTCACACCAGAAGCTGCTACCAATGCTATAAACTCCACCTGGCGGTCATACTGATGTAATCCTATTGTTCAATGCTAAAGTAACGGTCTGTTCGGGAATATATTGTCTGCAGTATTAAGTCTGGCGAGGTAAATCTGTTAAAAGAGGGATGATCTCAACTGGGAACCATTAGCACACGATTATCACATTGTTGTTAACAGGATGTTGTCACTTCCGTTTAACTGTGCCTGCAGTGAAGCATGGCCGATTTGGTACGTACAGAACGACTGTCACCAAATACAATTACTTTATATCTGGTTCTGTGACTGTGTGGTAGGTAAACTAAACTCGATAATGAGAGCATGCACTGCATGGCCACTTTGTCAGCCGGTGCTCGTACATGCTTCCTGCAACACTCCGCACTACGGATGGCGTAGGTTTCATCTTGCTCGAAACATTATAAGCTTTTATAGCCCTACAATAGTTGTAACAGGGCTGACGCTACTACAGCTTTTAAGTGTCACGGTCCTTACATTACAATAGGTGTAGTGTACAAGACTGTTTCAAGCAACGGAGCAAGCCTCGCTCAAAAAAAATGTATAATATAATAAAACAATTTTGTATAAAGATCCAATAATATTATAGTTCTCGGGACTAGCCGACAGTAACCAAGTCACTCACGTGTGATCTGTAGAATGAGCCCCCGTGTTTACAGTAAATCTAGTGAAAGAATCTGACAGAATAATAGGGCACGCGGCCCATAGGAATGTCATTGTATCCGTGTCATACAAGATAACGCTAGTCTCTCCCTATGTGCGCCTATATATATACTGCTGACACTTCGCGTCGACTTGCAACGGAAGCTACCTAGATCGAGCTAGCTATGTCACGTGACTGAAGTACGGTAGGAAATTGTAATTTTACGGTTATTGATATTTGAATACTCTCAAAACACTATTGTCTAGTTTTTATTAACCACCAAATATAATTATAATATTATTGTCAAGTATGTTTTTGTGAGCATTTATTGGTGTTCTATTTATATAATAGTATACATTTTACTGGATTACAAAATGTATTACATTTTGCGTGTAGTACTTGTATTCAGTATTAGATATGTTTAATGAACGATTCAATAAACACATTAACAGCTTTCAAATATTGATATGTATAGCCCATTAACTCGAAACCTCACGTACAGGGCCCATACTAATGAAAGCGTTGCTATTTTTCATTACCCAGGGTAATAGATAAATTAACCTTAATTATACAAAGTCATACCCAACATTAGACCGC